>SNQN01002906.1:10627-24119 GCA_008642245.1 Bassia scoparia
GCGTGCGCGCGCCGTGTAACACTAGTAGATAGATATACGTAGATGTTATAAGATTTTTGTGACATGTAGTTTTTTTTTCAACAAGGGAAAAGGAGGAATTAAACCTCAATAATAAGCCCTATAAAATAGAAACATTGTAATTAGATAAAAGTAACAGCTCTTAGCTTCTTTCTTTTCCATGTCTCGAGCATCTTGATCACGGAGTTATTCCCAATATCTGACATAGCCTTTGTCAATACAGTTTGTGGCATGTAGTTAGGTTTTAATAAGTTTTAATTTGTGCTTTGTATTGACTAGTTGGATGTATTAGTTTTTTTTCAATGAAGGTTTTCATGAGGTGACTTTCTTACTAATAAGAGGAAAATTATCTTTGGGGGTAAGTGAATGTAAATATGTAATTAGTGCAATGATGACCTTTCATACATTGGGTACATATGATTCATTTGGAGTGATTGTAGATCTCTAATCAGTTGATATTAATATGGTACATGATAGATTGTTGAACTTTGATTGATTTTGGAACATTGGTGGATGAAATTTTTGGAGCAACACTAGAAAGTGAAGCAATGATATGAATGTAATGTTTTGAAACAATGATTTTTTGAAGTTAGATGTGACCATTTTATATGCACCGGACAAGTTTATGCTACAATATAATTTGATATTATTTAAAAATTAAAATTTCTTATATTGCTTCTTAAAATAGCTTTACAAGTTTAGAAGTGTTTTTTTTACGAGAAAATTAAAAATTTTATTACTCAATATCGCTAATTACAAAAGGAAAAGCCACTTCGGGCACCTCTTCGATCCACACGCTAAATTTATCAAAGCTACAACTATTGTTCGCAATACTATGAGCTACTTTATTCTTGCTTCATCTAACAAAAGAAAAGGCAAAGGAAGAACACAAAGAACCAATAATAATAATAATAATAATAATAATAATAATATACTCAAGTTTCACATGTAACGTTTACGACTTTCTGTATTGAAATTTCATTTGAAATGTAATTGATTTTTATTTTATTTTTTTTGAGTTCCTCGATGACTATCTGAATTCAATTTGGGTACAACTTTTAGTATGCTGTAATAGTATTGTACCATTTGTTAACTTCAAGAGATTAGACATGTTTCAGATTACACATTCATTCTTTCAGGAACGCATGTAGTTTTGACATGAGGACTTGTGAACAACTATTTGTCGTCTAAATTAGTTAAGCACTTCTGACATAAAAAGCAAGAAAAGTTTCAATAGATCCATGAGTTAACTTTCTCACAAATGTATGAGCATTGATCACAGGATTTCTCAGACCGGGAGGACGCTTAATAACTTGAAGTTACCCCCTCTCTCAATTTGTTATAAGTATAATACAGAGACTTCAACTTGATTATTGAAATCAAAAAGGAAGTAGGAGTAGTAAAGCTGAAGTTTAGGCAAAGATTATTATATTTATTCTTAATTACTTTCTTATGTTAAATATGCATTAATGCATGACTCGTTTATAAGACCATGATGTTTGGTATTAATTTGTTGTTCTCTTAATCATTTATGGAGACTTTGGGCTCCCATTCCTTACAACTTTTTTTTTGTTTTAGGCCCATTCCTAGGAAGATTCGCTATAAGATTTTCTTGTGTGAATGCCAAGTAATTACACCTATGATTCCATTTTTTTATACTTCCACTGACGACAAGTATATTTGTCTCAAATCGTGGCTCAAGGAGTCAGTTGTCCCAAGAAAAAATTCAGATGGATCACCATTTGGATTTGTACCCTTCATTAATCTCCCTTCTTCAAGAGTTAAATTGCTAAGTCATGAAATCAAGGCATCGGAAGCGAGCGCTCGCTGTTGTTCATGCAAAATCTACAACCCAGGAAGATGTCATGAGTACTTCGTAACCAGACTCCTTCCAATGCCTTTGGATTCAAGACCGTTATATGCACAGTTCATGTGTAGTCCACATCAACATAGATCAACATGGATGTATATACATTCAATAACAAGTAAATCCGGCTAAATAGTTCATTGATTTGTATAAAAGTTGTGTGATTATAGTGTTCAACAATCAAAACCTACCATTATGTATAGCTTCGATGAGATTGTTACTGTATTTGTTTCCAAGTTATTTGTAGTTTTGTATCTTAATCATCTGAGACTGGACAATTTTTCTCATTACAGGGTAAAAGTAAAATTTTTTGATTAATTGTATATAACAATAATTATTAAGTATGATACAGTGGAACACGAGTGTTCTTTTTAAATCATTTCCTTCACTCTGCAAATTGTACGTCTTCAGGTATAAATTTAAATGGATGCTTCTGCAGCTCTTGTATGCATTTAGTTTGTGCATTCCTGTCAAATATTTGATTGGACTCGGTGCTTACCTTGGTGAGCGCAAATATACCCATTTGCACCACGACCTTGCTTAGAAAGTGATTGCATTTTTCTCTTCTTATGAATATAATTTATCCAGTTTAACCTCTAAAATTTCACTTGCTTTATGTTGTCATCCTAATAATTGTGTTTTTCTTTTACCTTTTTCTTTCCATTTTTGTAGAGTAGATTATTGTTTGTGGAAAAGAAATATGGTAAATTTGTGAGAATACAGTTGATGAATTATGTCTAAATTGCTGTAGTTGATGATATTGTAGTTAGCCGACAGTTGTTCCAAATCGAAATTGTGTGTTTGCGTGTGTCAACTTAGGGGATAGGAAGAGTTTTGAAGTATGATGTAAAGAGACAGCTTGTTGTCGACAGTTGCAGGAGTCGCCAAAGCTGTTGTTTCGGATGGGGTAATCAATTGGCTGTTAACGAGCATTAGTAGTGCTTGTTTAACCATAAACTTAGGTCATTTTTTTTTATTTTTTTTACTTTTCTAGGGAATTAGAGACAGATGGTTATAAGAGTAGTTTTAGAGGGTTCACTTGGCTGTAGATTTCTTATTGTAGCTGGTCTTAAATTGATATTGTTGGCTGGTATACTTCTTCAGGTTAGCTAGTATGTGGCGCGAAACGTCGAGAAAAAACAGACACAGGCCCGCCTGGCTGCGCGAATGCTACCGAGTAGGCTACGCAAAAAATCCTTTTAAGCATAACCACTCAAATTTACGTCCTATACGCGTATTCCTTTACGAAATCTTCCTTCCTCAGCCGTCAAAGAGGCTCATGCGAAAAACTATATCCTTGGGGACAAGTCCCTATGCGTGTCGTTTTCCGTGATCGCTTTTAGCGGCTGAGCCTCGCGGGTCGGCCGTACCGGGAACACGAACACCCCAGCATGGGAACAGAACCTCAAGAGCCCGTTTCACTAGCCCTACTAGGTTAAGGTCTAAGAGTACGCATGAGCATCGCACTGTGACGACTTAAGGTCTGGTTACGAGCTTGCTCGCTTTAATGTTGATACGACGCGATCATTCGGTGCTGAGCCCTTCGGCCCTTCCTGCCCATTGGCCAATCTGCCTTGGAGGAGAGCACCTCCTAGCCAAGCGCAATCAATTCCTTTCTTTCCTATGGACCTTAATGGTTGTGAGGTGCTAGGAAGGCTAGGTATACGAATGGCGCACGCGCCGAGAATTGTCACACTGCTTCACTTCTAATCCCCTGCACACTGCGTTGCTCTGCAATCACGCGCGGCATGAAGTGCATGTCCTCCCTGAGGTGCCCTCTTTTCGCGTCGCGTGTCATTGACAAGTGCAACATCACGAGCACCGTAACGCTACGACTCAGTTGGCTTTTTGCTTGTCGACCCTTCACACGACTGGTCGCCAAACTGTTTCTTTTTTAAGGAACTTACCATTTCTAACTTTTTGTTAATACTAAAAATAAACTAATATAAATATTTAAAGTGGAAAAATAAAAAATATAATAAAAAAATCTTTTGGTGGAAAATACAAAAAATAAAAAAATAGCAAAACCATCTGCAGCTACTTGCTTCCGTCGGTGCCTAATGGACACTTGGTCTCTCCGCCGCTACTCTGCAAAAATCACACAAACGGTGACACCCGGGGCGATTCCGGAAAAAGCCTCCGATGCTTAAGTCAAAAGACCTACTGAAGTCAGAGCTAATATAAGTGTCTAGATCTAGTATCCGGTGGTCTCAGAATAGAGTACCTGAGTGAACTCCAACCCCATAAATTAAGGGATCGCGAGAGAAGATCAATTGGAATTGCCAACTGCGACAATTGCCATTATTTCATCAAGCTGGGACAGCGACTGTCACATCCAAATTCACGCCTACTTCCAACTTTGTTCTTGTACCTTTTGTGGTACCTTTATCCTGTGAGGGACCCACACCCTTTCTTTGGACTACGAGGGACGCAACCCAAACATCCACTGGCCCTGTCCATGGCAGGGATAGTTTCTATATTGTTCTAGGGCCATCACAACTTCATCTCCTCCAATAATCATGGAAGAAGCTTTTTTTAACCTTCTTTGGTAAGGCTTAGTGTTTTCATTATGAAATGATACTCGTCATGATTATAGTTGACAATGCAATCAAATTACGTTTAAGAATGTCGACTATACAAAAAGTATTGGGACTCACCGAATTTAATCTCATTGGTACAAAAAGAGTTATCGATCATCTGGAATTTGTGCATAATAAAAATGTGAGCTCTATGAGAAAATGTGCGCGGGAAGTGAGATTCATGTGTGGTAGGGAGAGTAGGCGTGAGATTGGAAGAGAGGCTCGAATCCTGTTGTGAAGCGTCAACATAGGGCGTAAGAACTGAATAAGAGAATCTTTAATCTTAAAATGTGACATATATACGCCTCTACGAGATACATAGTTCAGTCTCCTTAGAACAACTTACACTTGTGGCACAGTCCTAATATATATTTTCTCCTCAATAAAAATAAGAATGTTTTGCAGCTAAATTATACATCATCATCGTGCAGTAACAACTAACAGCATAAACATTGGTTGGAAAAATAGGTTAACATCTTACAACCACAGATTAAAAGACAAATAAGGTGTCCAATACATCATAACACAGCTCTCAACCAAACAAGTACAAATTCTCATTTGAAATTTGATAGCCAAGTTTAACCACGTTTTATAGAAAACTTTTCATTACACACACAAGCAAACCAATTAGCTGGCTGAATATGACAACCATACAACATGTTAGGAAGATTTTCAATACCAGCAAAATTGGTACCAAACAATCTTTACAGATCTTTCTATAATAATTAAAGCCTTGCATTTATTTCAACATCACTCTAGAAATCGACAAGTATATAATCATCCCACGAAATTCTCACAAGTACAATAACTGCACAACTTCACAAGTCCATATAAGACTAACGATTATGTGAAAAATAACAACATATTAATGGTCTGTTGAAATACATCGCTTTTGAGCGTTGTGAAGTAGTATCTTGTATCTACTTAAGTTATCCTTGTTTTTTTTATTTTTAATGAATATAAATAAGTTTATACAACGTCAAATTAAACAAGAAATATTAAAAATCTCGTCAATATAATCTTAATTCCATTGCAATGGCCCAAGACAGTTTATTAAAAAAACATCGACACATGTAGTAGTGTAATGTTTGCATCTAAGACATACAAACTAATAACTAATGTAATGTGTCACAAGTTGATTATTATAGATTACATTTTATGTAATTTTGTTCCTTCTCTCTCGTTTTTTAATTCCTTGTCCTCTGCTTTCCGGATCTGGTGGTGTACATTTAATATTTTTTTCTCTTACCATATATAATTATTATTTCACCTTTAATTTCAATTTTCTTGGATTATTAAGAAATATTAAATGAATATAAATATTAAATATTCAAATGGATATATATAGTTGTATGTAATTGATCATTTAAAATATCAAAATTAATTAAAAGAATATAATGATGTGCATTATCTAACATCTATGTAGCAAATTCATTTGTGTAAATGTTCGGTTTTCTAGATTCCATCTGAAGTTGGACAAACTGCTTGTTTAATTGATATACGAATCGTAAGCTGAGTTACAACGTTATAATATCTACCACGCAACCTTTACATGAATGAACACTCCTTAATAAATATAGGATGATACACAACTAATTAATAAGTAATTGATAGATATAATGTAGGGAGGATAGGAAAAAGTGTTGAAAAATTAATGAGCGAAAAAAAATGAATCCAAAAAAAAAGTATACACATCAGAAAAAATGAAAAATCATGACAGACCTGACAGTAACATCAGAGGTTCCACATTTAGACAATAGTAGAGACTTTGTTTAAAATAGTAAATCTTCCAACAAACGTAAAAGAGATACAAGTTATCGCTCCGTATATGACACATGCCTCGACAATCCTATACCCCTTCATTCAATAATCACACCAAAGCCACACAAAGCAATTTGTTGACAATCACGGTCATCAAGTCGTGATCTTTCCATTTCCCAATTCTTCCCATGGTTTACGCGCCATTTTCTCCACCTTTCCTTCTCCTATGCCCGTAATTTGGCCGCGGCCGGTCAATTTCCCGCCCGTTTGGCGCCAATTCATCGGAAATGACGCATAGCGACCCAGGAACTGAGAAGGATCCCAAGAGTCAGTTGTTGCCCATCTTTGAGTGAGTGAGTCGAGGGGCATCGAATCAACGGTGCCGCATGCGACCTAGGGACGTGAAATAGGTCTCAAAGTGTTCGCAAGCTACGTAAGGTTGTTTTGATTTAGGTTGAGATCGAATTTAGGTTCCAAATCGAGGAAGTTAATTTGGTGGATTTAGGTTCTTTGTTGTTTTCGAATTGTTCCTTCCTGATTATTGGATGCAGATGCGGGTTTTTTCTGGTATTATTTATATTCTCCGTTCCTATCATTAATAAATTTTAATCTCAATTTGTATGAACTGCACATTACCCTGACTCTAAAACATTAATTCAATGACCTTATATTCAATGGAGTCTTCCGTATAGATATCAGTGTTTAAACCTGGGACGTATGAAGTGATCGGCTCGCTAATTTTCTTAAGCTGCTCCAATTGACAGTTTGTCGGTTATTTGCTACTTTGTTCTGCATTTACTGATTGTCAATCTAATCGAATTGACTGTTTCTTCTTGTGTGAAAAAATTCAATGTGTTAATTTGTTAACGTTCACATCATTCCAGAGTCTTACACTGAGTGAATTGGCTATAATTGAGTCGTATAACAAAATTAACCACGTTGAAAATCGAGCTTTTATTTTGTCATTTCTTGGTGCATTTCATGTTAATGTCGGTATAGTTGAACGCAAAATTGGTACTTGTCAGTGATAAATGAGACCTGAATAGATACTAAATAGGGCAACAATTAGACTAATAGTTTATGTTTAAAGTTTCTTTTGATTGATAATGCAATGGGATTTAATCTAGCACTTTGATTCAGAGTGAATGTATACTTTAATCTCGCTGCATGTGACCTCCACAGACAACAAATTCTGTACCTAATCGAGCAATAGAAATGTCGAGGACCAATGAAAAATGATGCGAATTATCTAAGGAACCGTTGTTGTGTTTGAGTGCTGAGGTCCTATTAATTAATCCTAGTTCGCCATATTCCCTAGTTAATGAATAACATAAGAACATATTCTGTGAACCTCTTACTAGACAGCATATATTGATTTGTGTATGATACAAGTTAGACTGAGCAAAGTCTGTTGTAACATGCAAATGCTGCCAAATCACTACACAACTGCTGGCATACCCCGGAGAGCAATGGTCCATTCCAAACCATTTGTAGTATTCACACATGTAATCCTCTTATTGAATCTCAATAAAACATCATCCTATAAAATTCACTGAATTTAAGTTGAATCCACAACCTTGTCTAGGAAAGTCTTACGGCAAATAGTCTAATTGCCTTTGTGGAAAACCTAAAAAACACATATCTGTCAACTGTTATTTAAATTTCTCTTCTTTTTAACCAAAAAAATAAAACTGTTTAAATTTCAACATCCACTGGAACTATGTGACAGGTGAATGCCCGCGGAGCCTTGTCGAAACGAGCAGCAAGAGAACGAAGACAAGGGCACCCTGAAAGGACACTCATAAATAATTAACGAATACAACATTTATCAAGAACTGTTTGTGCACTTCATACCTTAGACTTTATTTACATGCCTTTATGTGGCGGAGGTCTGTATAGTAAAGTGTCTATGGTTGTAGTTATCTCAGGATCTAACAAGACAAACACACGGTATAGGATGCAGTCCCACATTATATGTCAACAGATGCTTTTTACTTCTAGGAGAAGAGGTTGTTGCCCTACAATAAAGTTTCACTTTTCTATACCCAATCTCTTGATTAAAACATCTTCATAACTCCTTTCATCTTATCAAACTTTCTCTTGTTGAAATACAGGGAAAAGTCAAACTAAGCCTATTAGGGAATCAACGTTATTGGTTAAAATGGGTCAGAAAAAGAGTATTTCTGTAAATCACTGACGAAAAAATTACAGCTCACTACTTTTTGTCACATATATTATCACTGTACGCATTGGTGGAGTTAATATTCTCGACTGCTATTGCCACCATGAAACAAGAACATTTAGTGAGAAGTACATGAGCAATCACAGTTGTGGGAATAAGGTCAAATCAACACCATTAAAGTATATAAAATGGAGTCCCATTAAATAAAAGTGTAGGAAAATAAGTGAAAAAAGAAATGAGGTGGGCCAATTCATTGAAAATGTCGCGGATTAATGACGTACCTATGTTAATCAAAACCCTATGAGTTTAAAAAGGTTCTATGAAATTCAAATGAAAGTCATTAATTTTAATGAAGTCAGACCATGGATGACCCCATTATCCATATCAAAACGGATATTCTATCATCCCGCTTATGAGTGTTCTTTTAAATCATTTCCTTCACTCTGCAAATTGTACGTCTTCAGTAATTTTAAAATGATGCCTTCTGCAAAGCCAGAAGATTTCTGCTATCCCAAAGCCCCAAATTGGGGGGTATTCGCTCTCATCATTAGTTGTCGCATCGCGCAAAATATGATGGACTCGGTGCTACCTTGGTGAGCGCAAATAATACCCAATCTACCACGTACCTTGCTTAGAAATGATCATTTTTTCTCTTTTATGATTAATTTACCATTTAACCTCTAAAATTTCACTTGCTGTAGTTCGTCATCCTAATAATTGTGTTTTCTTTTACCTTTTCTTTCCATTCTTTTAGAGTAGTTATTTTTGTGGAAAAGAAATATGTAATTGTGAGAAATAAGTATAAGAATTAACGTAAATTGCTGAAGTGAGGATATTGTAGTTAAGCCGAGCGTTTCCAAATCGAAAATTGTGGTTTGCTGTTCAACTTAGGGAAAGATAATTTCATTGAAGTATGATGTAAAAGACACTTGTTGTCGCACAGTTGCAGTGGAGTCGCCAACAGCGTTGATTCTGAGGGGAACATTGGCTGTGAACGACATTAGAGTGCGCTTGTTACAAAATTAGGTATTTTTTTATTTTTTTTACTTTTTCTAGGGAATACGAGACAATCGTATAAAAGAGTATTAGAAGGTTCACTGGCTGTTAGATTCGTATTGAGCTGGTCTAATTGATTGTTGGTAATGAGTGGCTATCTCAAGATATTTTTTCACATGTTAACGTTTAATACGACTTTCTTGTAATTAAAATCATAATTGCAATTACATGATTTAGTTTATTTTTGATATCCTCGACGAGATAACTGAGTTCACAATTTGTGGTACAACTGTAGTATCTATTAGTAGTAATCCATTTGTTACACTCAAAGAGATTATACATGTTTCGAGATACACCATTCATCTTCAGGAAAACCATTGATTTTTGAACATGAGGAACGCTTTAACAACTATTGTCGTCTAAATAGTTTAAGCACTTCCTGCAAAAAACAGAAAATTTCAACAATAGAACCATGAGTTAACTTTCTCGACAAATATGAGCATGAATCACAATTCTCTGAGACGGAGAAAGCTAATATCTTATTACCCCTCCCTTCCAATTTGTTATAAGCATAATACACGGAGGACTTTCAACTTGATATGAAATCACACAAAAGGAATAACGGAGTAGTAAAGCTGAAGTTTTTAGGCAAAGATACTTAGTTTATTTCTATACCTTCTTAGTAAAAATGCAATCATCGTCATGACTCGTTTTATAAACCATGATGTTTTGTATAATTGGTCTCGTTACATCATTTATGGAGACTGGCTCCCATTCTCACAACTTTCTTTTGTTGATAGGCCCATTCCTAGAAAGATCTGCTATAAATTGTGTGATCCAATAATTACACCTATATTCCATTTTTATACTTCCAACGACGACAAGTATAAAAATTGGAGTCTCAAATTCGTTGGCCTCAAGGAATCAGTTGTCCCAAAAAAAATCAGATGATCACATTGGATTTGTACCCTTCAGTAATCCTCCCCTTCAACGGATAATTGTCACAGTCATTAGAAATCAAGGCATGGCAAGGCGAGGCGCGTCGTTCATGCATAATCTAACAACCCAGAATGTCAAGGAGATCTGCTCGTAACCAGACTACCTTCCAAGAGCCTTTTGGATTCAAGACCGTTATATCACAGTTCAATGATGTAGTCCACAATCAAACATAGAACATGATGAATAAGACATTACAATACCAAGTAAATACCGCTAAATAATCATTTGATGTATAAGTTTGTATAAGTGGTTGAACATCAAAACTACCATTTAAGTAACGCTCGATGAGATGTACGTATTTGTTCAAGTTATTTATTGTATAACTTACATCTGAGACTGACAATGATCTCATTACAGGTAAAAGAAAAATTTTGATAATTGATATTACACAAATAAGTAGATAAAAACACCGTCTGCGCGCGCCGGTAACACAGTAGAATAGATAACCTAGATGTTATAAGATTTGTGACAGATTTTTTCAACAAGGAAAAGAGATTAAAGCCTCAATAAACCCTATATAAATACAACATCTATGTAATTAGATAAAAGAACAGCTCTCTTCTTCCATGTCTCGAGCACGATCACGGAGTTTCCAATACTACATAGCCTTGCAAACAGTTGGCATGATAGTTTAATAAAGTTAATGTGCTTGTATTGACAGTGATGTATAGTTTTTTTTCAACTGAAGGTTCATGAGGACTTTCTTACTAAAAGAGGAAATGACTTGGGGTAAGTGAATGTAGAAATGATTAGAGTGCAATATGACCTTCATACAGGGTACAATAATTCATGGAGTATGTAGATCTCTAATCATTTTGACATCAATATGACATATTAATGTGAACCTTTTATTGATGTGATACATGGTGGATGAAATTTTGGGGCAACACCTAGAAGTGAGCAATGATATGAATGTAATGTTTGAAAACAATGATTTTTAGAAGTTAAATGACCATACTTAGATCACCGACAAGTATCTACAATATATTTGAATATTAAAAATTCAAAATTTCTTACTATCTTCTTAAAGCTTTACAATTTAGAAGTGCTTTTCTTACTGAGAAAAATAAAAATTTATTACCAATATCGCTTATTACCAAAAGGAAAACCCAACTCGGCACCCTCTTCATCCACCACGCTAAATTTATCAAAGCTTACAACATTAGTTCGACAATATATAGCTAATATCTACTTATTCTGCTCTCATCTACACCAAAAAAAAGGCAAAGGAAAGACACAAGAACCAATAATAAGTAAATAATAATAATAATAATAATAAAATAAAAAAATAATATACAATAAATAATATAATAATATATAATAATAATAATATAATAAATAAATAATTAAATAATAATAATAAATAATAAAAAAATCATAATAATAATAATAAAATATAATAAATAATATATATATAGTAAATAATAATATAGTAATAATAATAATAATACAGGGTTTCTAGAGTATACATGGAGTGTTGGGTTTCTAAGGCGCTACCTATACTTTTTGAAAACTTCCAAGGATACCCTAGCTATAATCAATTAATAGCTATACACCCTCCCAAATATTCCGCTTAACCATAGTACTTCAAAAATTAAAAAAAAAAACACAAAACCCCATCCCTCTTTCCTCCTCCCGTCACACACACCCACAGCACAGCCCAAACCAACAACTAACACAAACCACCCACCACCCCAATCGCCCCCCTCGAACCATCCTCCCTCCGACCATGTCACTTCTCTCAAAACCTCTTACTGTTTGCTGCGTTGTGTGTTGTTTGTCGACGGCTCTGTTTGTTGCGTTTGCTGTCGTTGTTCCCGCCACCGTCGCTGCTGTTGTGGCATATGGTCGCGTTGTAGTTGCGCCGACTCCTCTGCCTCTTTCCATTCTCTCTTGAGTGTCCGTGTTGGCATGTTCTCTTTTTCAATGTAAATCAGTTTTTTCAAGTACAAACTCATACTTATAATAACCCAGAATCAAGTTTAAACCTAAGGTAATCGAAACCATGATTCTCTAATTTTGTTGTAAATTTTCTGTATTGTGATTTTCAAAAACCAGAATTTCCTGAGTTCAAACCTACTTTTTTGTTTGCATTTATAGCTATTGTGGTGAATGTGTGGCTCGGCAAGGTGGGGCTGTTGAAGGTTAGGTTGTGGTCAGGTGTCAGCTGGGTGGGGTGGGTGGGGGTGGCGATGGAGGGAGTGGCTGGCGATTGGGCAATATGGCAGTGGTTGCAGTGGGTGGTTGGAGGGAGGAAGGAGGAGGTTGGGTTTCTAATTATTTTGTTTTTATTTTTTAATATAAACTTAACTAAGGTTAGTGTTTTAACCGGAAGGGTATAGACTAATGATGTGTATTGAGTTCAAGGGTATCCCTTGAAGTTCAAAAGGCATAGGTAACCTGAAAACCCAAACCTCAGGGTATAACTTAGAAAACCCTAATAATAGATAATAATAATATAATAATAATAATAATAATAAATAATTAATAAATAATAAAAATATAATAATAAAATAATATAAAAAATAATAATAAAATAATAAAATAAAATATAAAATAATAATAATATAATAAAATATAATAATATAATAATAATAATAATAATAATATAATATAATAAATAATAATAATAATAATAATAAAATAATAAAATAAAATGAGAAGGGTTTCGGAGTAGTGGCTCTAACCCCCCTCCCCCATTGTAAATAAACCCGCCCTTGTGGTCACGTGCACCTAAATTAATAATAATAAGTATATAATAATAGTTGTTTGAAAATTGCCAATTTTTATTTAAGCATGACACAATCAAGTCGTTGCAAAAAAAAAACATATATTTAATTCATAAAAGATATAGTACATCTTTAAGTAACGATACTATCGTTGCCAAAAATATTTGCAACGACAAATATGTTGCACGATATATGTCTATATATAAGGAAGTGGGAGGAAGATGGTTCCCCTCTTAAAGACTTTATAACCATTAATAAAATTTAAACAATCATGATTGATGTGCCTAAATAAGCCCTTACTAATATGTATTAAACTATGAATCATTATTATGAGTTAATATAGCAAAAATAACAGAATTAA
>SNQN01002906.1:24144-67401 GCA_008642245.1 Bassia scoparia
ATGTGAGTTAATTAGTCAAAAACATTAAACAATGAACATTATTTCAAATTGTATTAAAACATTAATGTTTTATTTTGAATTTCAACTTTAAGACATAATTATTTACAAAATAATTACAATTCAGATAAATTGTATTGCTAATTAGCTATAAACCTTTTATTATGATACATACCATATAATCATTTTTGATAAAATACGAGGTACAATTTTCATATATACAAGCACACATCGCGTGCAAATAAAAACTAGTACACCTTTATTGAAACAATATACTACTATAACGCAACGACAAATTTATAACGAGAAAAGTCGTTGTAAAAATCTTATTTTTTGCAACGATAAAAGTCGTTGCTCTCATTTTTAGTGATGCCTACGTCGGTAATGACAAATAATGTCATTGTAGAAAATATTTTTTTGTAGCAACAAATGTTTTTTAGCAACGACTTTTGTTGTAGCTGGAGGTGTGATGATTTGTGAAGGGATGTTCGTGGAGTGAGGGCAGTTCATGGTGGTTTCGATGGAGGGGTGGAGGTGCAATGATGCTTCAATGGAGGGTTGGATGTGATGGTGGTGACAGTGTGGTTGTGTGGGAGAAGAGAGGGGGGAATACCTTCAGGGAAGGGCAAAATTAAGGCCCACACTTAACATAATTACATCATATAGTCATTCGCAAAGTCATTTTTATTATAAAAAAGCATATAAGATAGTTATTCGCAAAATATAATGCATAAAAGGTGGTTGTTGACAGATTTTCGTCATTTTAACCGATAAGAGTTTGTTCTTCAATCGATTTTCGAAGTGCAAGTGGGGTCTTGTGACCCCAATTCTTCACATGTGGATCCACTAGTGACAACAACGTTTTTTCTAAATGTTTAGATAGATAGATTGAGTAACTATTGTAACAATCGTATCGACAGGTGTTGGTTTACCTAATAGTATTATACCTATCTTGGCTTCGCATCTATCCAAAAATGATTTTGGTTTCATTACAAAATATATCCAAGTACTCCGTACAAAATTAAACTAGTATTTTGGCTCGGATGATACTCCGAATTAACACGTATTTTTATACATATAAAATCATAAATATAAACTTATAATGATTTTAACTACAAAATATTTTGTCATAAAAAAACCTACAAATTATTTCTTACTACAAAAATTATTTAATTATATTCGAGTATGCTTATATAGCATACAATTCATGATTTCATACATTTGATAACATCATAAATAAATTTAGATAATAAAAAACCTATGTTATGAGTAAATTTAAATATTACAACTTGAATATTCCGTATGTATGAATGAATTTTTATTTATTATATGATTAGACAAAAATTTAGCTGTAAAAATTAAGAGAAAATAATTCACAATTTAATTAATCCGAAATAATAATGAGCTTAATATGCATGTAAAAATAAATTCACTATTTTTTTAACAAAGAAAATTTCACACACATATCTATATTTTCTTTAATAAATTTACTGTATAGTTCACATAAAAATAAACAAAAACAAAAACAATATGACCCGTTCATTTATTAATTATGTAAGTTTGAAGCGGGATTCTTTTTAATAAACAGATGAAGAAATATTATCTTTAATTGAACCTATCTTTAATTTTTTAAATAAAATAATATTATAGATTTAGATTTCGACATTATAAAAGACACTACTATCTTTAACTACTACTCCTCCGCTTTTTTTAGATTTCATACCATTTTGGAACGGTTTAAGAGTGATTGAGTTGAACAAAATATTGAGTAAGTTGGTAAAATTGAATTTAGGTAAGAGTAAATAGTGAATGACATTATGGAATATAATTTTGGTGAATAATTGGGTAAATAATGAAAGTTGACTTTAAAATGAGTAATTCATAATGTTAGAGTAAAAAAGTAGTTAAAAGGTAAAAATTTTAGATTGTTTGAAACATCTATTTGAAAATGGCCAAAAAGGAAAACTGAAACTAAAAAAAAACAGGGGTACTTAAAATAAATCTCACCTCTAAATTTTTCCTCCAAAATTTCGCACATACTATTAAATCTATCACATATATTAACTACTATTAAGAAACCCATCATCTAAAATTTCCCTCCCAAATATATCGCTCAAATCCCCTTAATGAATGAATAATGGCATAAAACACACAACGCATTAATAAATTAATAATTATGTTTGAAAGTGAAATGATCATTGACTACTGCTATGCTACAGATAGTTATCTAACACTAATATTTTTGTCTAATAATACAATAAATATTTTTGTCTAATCCTGTGAAAAAAAATACACTCGAATAATTTATACTAAAAAAACATGAGAATATATAAGATTAATTCCATATACCACTAAAAACATATAATGAAGTAATAATTACAATAATGTCATATATAGTTGAATTATACAGATAGTAATAATACTAATAGTGAAAAATAACATTAAACTATTAAATTGACAACATTCAAATTTGATGATGAAACAACTTGTTCTTACTCTACTATATCAAATACATAAGCATTCATCTTATTTACTCAATAAGATATCTTAATTAAACAGGCAATGACTGTTGGAGAGAATTATAATTAACGAAACCCAAATTGTGCTTATTGTTGTTGGAGTAAGATTACAATTGCGTCTTTTAATTTGCTTTGAACTAAGTTATTGAATATAGCTGAGAGAAATGTCGCATGGACGAAGTTTTCGTTGGAATGCGGGGTTGCAAAGTGTTGCCAAAGTTGGCAAGTGTTGCTTATTCATCACCTTTTGAAAGGTAGAAAATTCAATTCATTCATATTTTTCAACTTATTACTTTGATTTTTATATATATATATATGTGTGAGTCCTTGTGCTGTTGTAGGGAAATGAGTTGGAGGAGGCACACAATGTGAATGCTTTATTCTTGCATCCTAGTACACGATAAATTTATTGTCTTTTGCCTATTCGAAAGAAGATGTTGATCGTGTAGATGTTTAAATTACAACTTGAAGTGAAATATCCTGGGGAGTTTAAATCTATGCAAGAGATTTTTTTGCAATTTGAAGAAAATGGATGATGTCTATCTATTGGAGTGATAGGACATGTTCTATATCGGGCGATTATTTATATCTCCATGAGCTTGCTAGTTTTGCCTTTGTCGATCACTTGACCTGACACCATTCTTGAGGGGGTTTAATTCTAATTCTAATTTAATTTAAACATTATCAATTGTATAGTAAACCATAGGAGTATAAAAGTATTTTTTATCATGTTCGATAATTTAAGAGTCCGGACATTCTTCGAGTAATCTACTTTTCTTCGAATGTGGCATAAGCATTATGAGATACTCGTGGTTTTTTTTAGTATTAAGTAATACCTATCCGTTTTTTTATTTGCACAATTCATTTTGCACGGTTTCCAAAACTCAACTTGATTACTAATAACTCAAATTATATATTTAAAAAATTGATATTAATAAACTATACATTTAGTTGAATTAAAACAACATGTCACTTGACTATTTATACATTATAATTTGATGAAAAAGTTGGTCAAAGTTTACTAACTTTGACTCCAAAAAGAATGAATACAATAGATTTGTAGCTATTTTAGTATCACAATAAATTTTGCTTAATTTTTAAATGTGAACACAGCTGTCTTTTTATTTTGATGAAATTCACATAAATATTTCTATTTTAGTAAAGTATTATTTGTTTATTGTATTATATGTCATGATTGTTTTATAATTTACCTCATCGTTCATGAATTAATAACAGTTTTTTAGTATATTTGATAAAATATAATCCTTATTTACTACAATTCTACACTTATAACTTGTTTTATGAAATCCACATTGTTTATAAAAAATCAAATATTTTTTAAACTATACTACTTTTGATTTAAAAATAGATTGGAATCTTTTAAAATACGAACTTTTAAAAAACTAATTTGTTCAAATAATCTATACATTTTGTATCAAGAATACATACCATAAAAAAACAAAATTTTATTTATTCTTTAAAATAATGACTTCTAGATAACACAAAATTTAGAACAACATTTTATACATTATATCTTTGAAAAGTAATATTTTTTGGAACATCTAGAAATTCCAAATTTTTTGCTTTTTGCACCTTAAAAATCAAAATTCAGCCCAAAGCCAAAGGAAAACATAAGCCAAATGAATTATTTCCAAATGGAATTACTTATTGCTTTGCATTTCAACCTCTCCTTCATCCTGTCCTTGTAGGCGGACGGCTCTCGTGTCGCTTTCTCTCTCTTCCTTACTCGACGGACGGCGACGGCGTCTCTATCTGCGCTGCTCCCTTGTTGCTTGTTACGTTGTTGCGTTCTTTGTCGATCTTAATACTGACTGTATCATTGTTAGGTTTCGTTTTTCAAGGTACTCTTCTTCTCCCTAATTTGTCTTCAATCTTTATCTTTTTATCAATTATTTTGTTTTGGAATATTTATGAATTATCTTGTTGTTTCGAATTATTATTACTTGATTTTGGGGCTGAATTTGAAAACCAAAACAATGAAAATATATATACACACATTGATATTGATACAAAAACACTCTGATTTCTCTCTAAGTGTGTTGTGTAAGGCAAAGAAAAGAAAAAAATAATTAAATAAAATAATATGAATGCCATGTGTCAACAATATATGTAAAAACCTGTATTAATATAGTAATAGACTAGTGTTACAACGCGCCCTGCGCGCCGTGTCCCCTTACCATACTTCACAATTCGGTTTCATCATATACGTTTTTACCAAATTATTAAATTACAAACATGATAAAACAAATGTATTGCTACGAATGCCTCTTAGCATGAAAAACATGATACAAGGCATTAATATCATTAAAGTAGCTGCAGTTGCTTGCATTAATACATATATGAAGCGTTAATAGCCACGTTATAAATGTATAATAACCATCAAACATACAAAATTTATCCATTAATTACTATACACAAATTAACAAGAGTATCAACATCAAAGCCTTAATCTCAAAATGATTGGACTTAAAAGAATGTAGCTTAGTTCTCTTTTTAGCTCATGCACTTTGAGAAACAACAAAGTAAACCACTTCCACTATTAATAAAATAGCTAATCCCTGCATGCCACCACCAATCAAATGTAATCCATGCTATAATTGATTTTCATTGGATCCTTCCTCGCCATTATCATATCAGTTTTGCGATTGAGATACATCCTGACAGGACGACGAAGTTTTGTGCTGCTATGTGCACAAGCTGTTGCAACCTATAAGACAATAAATATAGATTATGAATCATAGAAAGTGGAGTGAAGAGTGAAAGTGAAAATTATTTTTTTATGAAATGACTGACTTTATTCTTTCACAAAGTACTAATTGACTAACAGAAATCTTTTGGGTAGAACATAAAAATGAGGCATTCAAAATGATATTCATTTTGTCCAACTGAAATCATAGATAAAAGTGTTGTTTGGTAGTTTATTTTTTTTCTAATTCCTATTGTGTTTTTGCCAAAATAGAAGACAATCAAGATTTATTTTATCACAATTGCTTTTTGAAATATCCATAAACTAACAGAATATCTTTTGCTAATAATATAAGATCAGAAACATCTCTGTGTAGTGAAAATGTGAATTTTTTAAATAGATATTGCTAATTAAGTCGGACTCAAAATTACTTAATTTGCTACCCGTCGTGTAGGATGGATGTAGTCGATTATTTTGAACCAAATGCTATTCGGATTGAGTGTTTTCAGGTGGAAAATGCTACAGAGACTTGACATGGTATTTTAATTTAGATAAACAACACGGACAGTAACGTTTTCATGTGGTTAATCTTTCGAATTTTGACTAATTGGTTTTATAATAGCGATAAAAAAAAATTACTCTAAGCAGTGTATTATTAAACGAACTCTAAGTAGCATTTTCTCAAAAATTCAAACGATAGCATGAACAGATGCAATATTTCGATCGAAAGTAAAAAAAACGAAAAAAGGGGGGGAAGTTGAATCTGATCCTAAATTATTGGCAATAAAACACAACTTGAAAAAATGTCATTTAGTTAGCATTAAGTTAGGTTAAAATTTGAATACTGTTAGCATCAGGAAACTGAAAAATTGTAAAAACACAATCAAAATACTTACAGGCATAGATTTCACTGGCTTTCCACCAAAACCACCTCCACCCTCCTTGTGATGACACAACATTATTTGCAGGTACTTCCAAGACAGCTTGCAATTGCAGCTTGTGTGTCATGACCTTGAGTAGAACTATAAACCGCATGCAGTTATCTTCATCTGGATAGCAAGGGTTAGAATAAGTTGTAAATAAGGTACTTGTAAGTGTGTGAAATAACACGACCAATAGTTCAATTACTGAAGCTCAACACTTGCAGTTCCTCATACATTAATGCTATTCATGAAATCTTGACACGAACGTTTCTCCCTTATCTCCCCAAAAAGGACCATATGGCCAATATCTATTACTACAGCATTGCATGATTTGCAATCAATCAAACAATGAACCCAATTTTGTCACATTGGAAAGTAGGTGAAAAAGTCAAATAATTTCTGCCAACATTAAAATACTCAGTGTCTCCTTTATTGCTTCATAAAGGAGAACAATATGCGTAGTACTGTATGTATATCCGATACAGCTATTCTATATGATTTACTTGCTCAAAATGCACTCAGAAATCAGAAACTAATTTCATCTAATTTCCTGAACGAGCTAGCAAGCATCAAATAGCATATGACATCCATAAATGAGCCTGATTCAAGTTTTAATATCAAAGATACTAATCATTAATTACACATTTACACCAATGAACAAGGAGGCAAACAGATGAGAATGGTGTGATTTTGTGTTGAAAATAGATCAACAGTATAACACCTAACCTTCTGCAAAGATCAAGTACTCCGTATAATGCATGCAAAGATATTGTTATCTGTTAACCATATAAAATAAACTTGAGATGGAGTCTGATCTACACATATCACCAAAGGGAAGTCAGAAACATGAATTCCGTTGAATTTGAACACATAGTTTAGACATCAGCACAATAAATACCTCAGCTGAAGTATTTTCCAAACAATCAACTCTTGACAAACAAATTCTCCAGTAACTTAGAATATGTGAACAAAATTAATCACAATCAACTCTATACCTGCAATAGAAACTTACATCAAACCAAGGTTCACATATTATATAAAACAAGAAATATATAATTATAAAAATAGAATTTTAAACGATATTTATTACTTTCCCAAGAATGACCAAGGAAGACAATTCATTTACAGAAGCTGAATTTTGAGCATTCATCAACAGGGAAACCCAATAGCCCAAACCACCATTAAGATTGCTGTTGTCACATTAGAGAATGTAAGCAGTAAGCATACAGAAACATAGAAAATCACATAAAACTACTGAGGTCTGCAGCATTGACAAATTATAAAATTCCTTCTCGAATGATAAAGCCTTTAAAGTCATGGGAACCAGCATGGCAAAAAGCCCAAAAGTATTAGCAACTACCAGATTCTTATAAGGATCAAATTTTTACTAATAAATCATCTAATTAAACTTTCAAAAATCCAGCAATCAAGATCCTAACTTTAGCACAGAACCACATCAGAAATTGGTTGTTGGTTTGACTTATTGAACACTGACTTTCCAGATTTCAGCATCTCATTACCTGATAGAATTAAAAATTCATAACACAGCGAACATGAATCAGACTAATCTGCAGAAAGCAACTAATCCATGTGTAATTTCTAAAAGAGTGATTACCAATGATTGAATGCCTAAACTTTCTCATGTACACGAGAAATGCCAAGCTTCATCAATTTGTATCCAGAGAATTCATCTCACTTTCATCTTCCTGAGTTTCTTCGTTTGCTTCACCGTGCCCTAATTTGACAAATTCAAACAAAACAAACACACCAATTTTTCATATAAAAAAGGGAAAGAACCTAGATCATAAAAATCAAAACTTTAAAGCACCATGTCAAAGGGAAAGCAAGAAGAAACAGAGACAAACACAACATAGACATAGTATAACGTCACATATTTCCAGTAATTAGTGTATTACTTCAGCAGACCACAAGTACTTCTCACCCAATAAATTTCGCCTCAACGATTCTCATCCTCGATACCATGTCATACATACCACTTTCACGTCAAAGCCGAGTTCGGCTTTGGTAGGCACAAACCCTTCTGATCCTAATTAGGAACCGAAATTAGAAAAAAAAATATCAAAGAAAACTCAATATTTGAACAATTATAAAATATAAAGCATTAACATAAAATTAACCAGCGAAACCCTAATAACGCTATAAGAGCAACCACAACCAGCAAACAACAATCGAACATCAAGAACCTTCTTGAGAACTCGATCCATCTGACCTTGTAACAGCCTCTATCGTGTATTCGCGTCCAATCGCCTCCAATTGCAGCTAGAATCAGAAACCCTAAACAATCAAATCCCTAATTAAAACACTAAATCCAATATTATTGGAAACACCAGAAAGAGTATTGCAACGCACCATTCGCAACCCAAAATGCCAACGCACAACAATCTGATTGAACTCAAAGTGCCTTTTGGGGTCCCATAGGTCGCATGCGTCCATGGCAAACCCCTTAGGTAGCATGCAGTTACCAAAGAGCGAACAAAAAAGATAGAGGAGAAAACTATCAATCAAACAAGGATGAAGCGAAAGAGGAAAGATCTCTACTCAAATTCAAACCCTAAAACCAGTGGAAGAAAGGAGAAATGAACGAAGGGAGAGAGAAGGATGTGAGGCAAGGGAATGAAAGGATGTCGAAAGGATAACATAGAGGATGGCATCAAAAGTAATTTTTTGGAAATAACAAGGGTAAAATGGGCAGGGCACTGTTCATATGAACAGTAACCCCCCATCCTCCCTTTTACTATTGTTAGGATAATAAATAGATAGGAGAAGAGTTAACGCGTAATCGCATGTGATTTAGTTTAGACAAGCCGCCAACATCGAACGTAGTTGTATATAAACACATGATCTCTTTTGCTGTCGCGTTGAATCTCAATTTCTAGGACACCACCACTTCTTCAAACAAAGGTACTTGTACGAAACTATCATACATATTCCCCAACTCCTTTTTTTTTTTTGTTTTTTTTAATTCTTTTACTATTCACTTCTGTCATATTTGACTTGATTTGTTGCAGATTGTCTAATTGAGATTGAATTCTATTAGGTTTTCGATTCGATTCGTGCCAATTGTAATTGGATTTTGATTTGTTTTTTTTGTTTGCAGATTTTAGTTTAACGACAATATTTTAGGGTTTTCGATTTAGGATTATTAGGTGATCAGCCATGTTAGAGCAATTGTTGATCTTCACAAGAGGAGGACTAATCCTCTGGACTTGCAAAGAGTTGAGCAATGCGTTGAAAGGATCGCCGATCGACACTTTGATTCGATCCTGTTTATTGGAGGAGAGATCTGGATTAGCGTCGTACAATTACGATGCCCCTGGTGCATCATACACCCTAAAATGGACTTTCCATAATGAATTAGGGTTAGTTTTTGTTGCTGTTTATCAGAAGATCCTTCACTTGCTTTATGTCGATGATCTGCTGTCGATGGTTAAGCGTGAGTTTTCGGTGGTTTACGATCCCACCAAGACTGATTATTCCGGTTTTGATGATGTGTTTAGGCAACTTAGGATGGAGGCTGAGGCTAGAGCTGAGGAGGTTAAGAAATCGGCGAAATTAGGGGCTAGGGTTGTTGGTAAGAAACAGGAGGATAATGTTCAGAAGGTGAAATTTGATCAAGGTGGGAAGAGAATTGGTGGTGGGAATATGAAGAGTGATGATGCCGGAGATGCTGATTCGGCTAATGGGATTAATAAGATGGAGAACGGGCATGTAAATGGCGTTATTGGTGTTGAGGAGGTTAAACAGAGAGGTAGTGTAAATGGAAAAGAGAATTTGAGCTCGAATAATGGAGCATTTGATGTAAATAAGCTTCAAAAGTTACGATCAAAGGGTGCAAAGAAGAATGATACTGTTGTAGCTAGTAATAAGGTTCCCAAGGCGGATACCAAGAAAAAAGTGACAAAAAAGAATCGAGTTTGGGATGACAAACCTCAAGCAGTAAAGCTGGATTATACTGACCCTGTGACTGAGAATGGGGATGAGCATGTGGAAAGTGTCGCCGCGATTGAGGGTGAGAGTATGATGGATAAAGAAGAAGTATTTAGTAGTGACAGTGAGGAGGAAGAAGATGAGCAAGTTGGTAATGGATCCAAGGAAGGGACAAAGTCAAAGGGATGGTTCTCTTCTATGTTTCAGAGGTATATTGCTCGTCTTCTTTGGTCAAATTTTAATTTGTTGTTATGTGGAATTGGTTGATCTTCTATCACTCTCATGCATTAAAAATTGAAAACCATTTCATGTTTCAGCCATATATGCAAAAATTACATACTTGTTATTTTGTTTGTTGGAAAACCATGGTACTAAGGCAAAAGAATTCAAGTTACCACAATCCTTCCAATTTTTTTTCCCACTTCTCCTTGGAATTCGGATAATTGTATCAGAATGATAATTTGCAATTTTTGAATCTCAGTATTGCAGGCAAGGCCAATTTGGAGAGGTCTGACTTGGAACCAGCTCTGAAAGGTTTGAAGGACAGGCTTATGACTAAGAATGTGGTATGTTATGCTTTTCTTATGTTTTATGTGCAGATTTTTCATATTCAGTATTGTGTAAGTGATTTTCATGTTATTTTCGAGGGATTTTCATGCCATTTTTTTTTTTTTAAAATTTGGAGTGTATTATTTCTCTTATGAGGGAATATTTGCCTTTTGGAAATTCATGTTTCTCTGGTGATGGCAGGCTGAGGAGATAGCAGAGAAACTTTGTGAATCAGTTGCAACCAGCCTGGTAGGCAAAAAGCTGGGCTCGTTTACTAGGATATCATCAACTGTGCAGGTATATATAAATACTTAGTTGAATTAATTTCTTGAAACAAAAACATGTGTGTAAAATTATTCTGGTGTGCGATTTCAGGCTGCTATGGAAGATGCCCTTATTCGCATCCTTACTCCTAAGCGTTCTATTGACATACTCAGGGATGTTCACGCTGCCAAAGAACAAGGGAAGCCATATGTTGTTGTGTTTGTTGGTGTCAACGGAGTTGGAAAATCCACCAATCTTGCCAAGGTGAGGCTAGACATAGCTGCATAGACTTTTTCTACTTTCTGTCTCCCTTGATTATAACTACAAGCCTCGTGAGCGTGCGATGCGTGATTAATTATTTGCACAATTAATGTTAGATTTCATTATAATATAATATAATTATAAAACAGTGTAATTTATCGATCATCATAAAAATAATTAATTATCATGGTATACCTGTGAATACAAAATAAGCAAAGAAAGAAAGTTATTTTTAGAGTTTAGAATTTATATTGATCATTTAGATGTAAATATAAAGTTGTGAATCCTTGTGATGTTTTTTTAATTGATCGATTATTTTGTCCATTGCATCTACTCTAACTTTATTTGTCAATATTTATTTTCATTAAATCCTAATTAATAAGATTATTGCGTATTTACATGTACTATATTATATCGATTTGTTATTTATTAGTGATTGATTTCTTTCTTTTTTTCTATATACGAGTACATATTATCTTTATCAATTTATTACTTTGGCAAATTTATTTAAACTTTCCATAATATAGATATTTTGAATTAGGAAGGAGTATAATTGAGCAATATAATTTATGTTTTACTAGGGGTAAAAAAGTACTGGGTATATTCCAAGGGGGGACACCATTGCTCCTCCCTTGGCTTATCTAATAGAGATCTCCTCAGCTGGATAAATTTTATATTTCCTAAGTATCTGAATTAAAGTACCAAGGCGCCATTTTTTGCTGGTTCAACAAACGGTTTCAGGATTTTTTGCCAATTTTGAAGTACTAATGCATTTATGCTATTGTTGACAAACTCTATAGCTTCTGTGTGTAACCTAACTCTTCAAAAGTTTCTGGTTAAGAATGAAGGGGCTAATAGCCTAATACTTCCTCCGTATTTTCATATTTTTTTAGTTGTGACACTTTGTATTTAAGGAAGTTTCCGACCCTTTTCTTTTTATTAATAGTTTCTCTCTATCTCTCTCCAATCACTTGGGCACGTATTTTTTTTCCTACCCATTAATTGCATTGGAGTCAGTGTAAAAATGAAGTGTCATATCTAATATAAAATGGAGGATATATATGGTTTAGGTTGCCGGGCATCCTTTTACTCATGTCTTTTCTGCGAATGGACAGGTTGCGTATTGGTTATTGCAACACAAGGTTAGCGTCATGATGGCTGCCTGTGATACTTTCCGTTCTGGAGCTGTCGAACAGCTGCGTACTCATGCACGCAGACTTCAGGTATGAGCATCTGCAATTCTGSATGTAGTTATTTTTGCTTAAAAATCACAAGCAATTGCCCAATACTCAACTTGGAATGTGAATTACAGATTCCAATCTTTGAGAAAGGTTATGAGAAGGATCCTGCTGTTGTGGCGAAGGAGGCAATTCAAGAGGCAACCCGCAATGGTTCAGATGTGGTTCTTGTGGATACTGCTGGTCGAATGCAGGTGTTTTTTCCTTCCTTTATTAGCCTTTGTCATTTTATAACTTTGGTAGCGTAAATTTACAACGCATGTGAAATTCATATTTCCACGTGTGCTTTATGTTTTGCTGATTTCTCTCTTCTCTTCTTTTTGTTTGCTTTTCTGTATTGTATTTTAGCTAACACTTGGTCCCTCGTGCAGGACAATGAACCATTGATGCGTGCTCTATCAAAGCTGATCAATCTTAACAATCCTGATCTTGTCCTCTTTGTTGGTGAAGCACTTGTTGGTAATGATGCTGTGGATCAACTTTCCAAATTTAATCAGGTTTCTGCCAATTGTTTTGCACTCCATTAGATCTGGTAAATGTTTGGCTGGACAAAAGCCTGAGAGATATCTGTTGTTATGTGCAGAAACTTGCTGATCTTTCAACCTCACCAAATCCAAGATTGATAGATGGTATACTCCTTACAAAGTTTGACACCATTGATGACAAGGTAGGCTCTTCCTTCTTTCTCCATCTGATTTTAATCTTCACATATATTGTTAAAAAGTATTGGTAATACTTGTGGGTTATAGTCAAATATCCCAACATGACCCTAATGAAATCAAGTAATTGGATGAAGATTGGAATATTTAACAAGTAGGGTTTTTACGTAAAATTGTGCCATATCTTTAGTGATGAGGATTTGGGATAATGTGACTACGAAGTTTGTGTTTGGTTGGATTTTGTTTGAGTATATGGAAAATTCCATTCCACTAGTGATAACGAAGTCCAGCCTTATCACCCTGTAATCTCTTTTCTAACCTCACTTCATAGTTATTCTTCTTCCTTTTGTAACTGAACTAAGACATGATGAGGTCCCATAATAAGCCAGGTCCTTGTATAGTTGTATGTAGGTGAACATGAATTGTTGAAACTTGGACAATTTGCTTAGTGGAGCTTATATGTGGTTTGGGCAATTGATGTTTACAATTTTGGCTAATTTGCTCATTTAAGCTTTTATATGTGGTTGATTTTTTTTAACATCCAGACTGATTTTTTTTAACATCCAGACTGATTTTTATAATTCAATATTCAATACTTCGCTTAATCTCTAGTGATGTATATTATTGGTGCCATTTTCACTAATCGGTTGGATGCAAACCATTTCAGGTTGGAGCTGCATTATCCATGGTGTATATATCTGGGGCGCCGGTCATGTTTGTTGGTTGTGGTCAGTCTTATACAGACTTGAAGAAACTTAATGTGAAGTCCATCATCAAGACGCTTCTCAAGTGATAATTTGGCATTCAATATGCAATATGTTGTTTCTGCCCCTCTGAAGCTTGCTTTTATCCCCAGTTTTATTTCAAGTATTTTAATCCAGTTGTGTTATTTTCGGTCAAGAACCCAGTTTTATCATGGAGGTTTCATTTGTTTGTAGCTCTCAACAGTATTGTTTTACAATGTGTTGAAAGTATGTAAAACTAATCTTTCCCAAATCAATTGAACTAGGTAACTGTTGATTGAATTTTGCTGTCCATTTAATTGTAGTCGAGTCTTATTTCATTGTATGTTATGAGGAGAGGATTATAATTTTAAGGGAAGGATTCGTTTAATACTAAAATTGGAGACATTATAAACACTTTTTTTTTTCCTTTTCCGGAGGGGATGTAAACACAGTTTTTTATTCAACATTATTTGGTTTTTCTTGTTTTAGGATGTCATAAAGACAGAAATTATCTCGTGTCAACTGCGATTTCCTTTATGATACGAATTACAGTATAATATAAATATACTGTAGTATTCAAGATTAAATCATTTCAGTTCAGATAACAGGTTTAAATAAACTCAGTTTAAAAAAAAAGGGTACGACCTTGTTGTCAACCTGCTGTATAGTCGTGTAGGTTCGATCTATTGTTGTTAACCTGCTGTTGAACCAATTTATAATCAATCAACATTTGTGAGCATTATTTCTCAGTGACACCGAATCAATGCAATGTGGGATATTATTAACAATCACCATTGTGTTACCGAAATGGAAAGTTGTCTTCAAAAATTCTTTACTGCAATAGGACAGGACAAGAACATCAAGCAATCCGCATTAATGCAGATTGCATTTCCCGTCCCTACCTTAAACACAAGACCAGACTCAATGTCATGGATTATATGCTAAGCTTGCGCTAATCTACTACTCGTACATAGCATATGGTACAAAGAACTGATCTATAAATAATTGATATTTCCCCCACCAAATCCCTGTACCCATTTGTTTTTGTTTTGGCCCCATTCTTATGAAGAATAGGATGTACATTGTATTTACAGAATGACCCGCTAGCCTAGCATATGGTGTCTGGACTGTTATTCGACACTTTGTTGTACATCAGCTCTCTTTTTTACTTTGCACCACAGTCCATTCTTTGTGTGAATAGTAGCCCCTGTTACAAGTTCCACTGAATCTGGGGAACCTTTTAGCTTAATGTCAAACTTTTGAAGCAACATTGCCAGAGCAATTGTAGATTCCATCAACGCAAATTGGTCTCCCACACATTTTCTTGGTCCACCGCCAAAAGGCAAGAACGCAAAATCCGATATGATCTGGTAATTGCAAGTGCAACACAATTAAAGACGTTTCAAAGAGCAAAAAATATGCGATATGAAGTTACCTCATTAGGATATAGAGCTCCAGGACTTCTAGATGGATCAAATCCATCCCATCCTTCTATTCCTCCACTTTGTTTCTGGACCAAGAACCTCTCTGGTTCAAAGTCATCGGGTTTATCCCACAGATATGGAGATCTATGGAGGTTATATACCTGCTCAAAATTTCAATGCAAAATTTGATGAATTTGCAAACTTACAGACATAAAAGTTGTGGACATGACTTCTCTAATATTGCATTAACTACAAGTATATTTAAATTTTTCACAAATAGCAAGACGTTTAACTGTTTAAGTTTGCATGTACAGGGAAATCTGAAGTGTAGTAGAAGTTAAATACATATGACGCTGTTATAGACAGGAATTAGTGGGCAATTTTGATGGTGATGTAGAGTAGTAATCAATGGTGCTATATGAACAAGTAAATCTAATTGGGATTGATCGGCTGAAACTGTGAAACATATTACATAAACACTAGAATATAATACAAGCCAAGTTAAATACAAAGATTCATTCTCATCACCATACATCAACATACTACTCTCTCCCTACTTATTTACAGATAATTCCAACCTATGAAACTCTAGAAACTTCTACTAACTCCTAGTATCTAAATTATTCTAAACTGCTAAAATACCGTTGTCCTACTAACATTGATACATTACACATGCCTTGCAGAAGTTGATTAATTTGTCATATGTCTGCCAAAATGTCAAAAACATCTACTTTCACAAAGACAAGCTACCATGCATGTAGTTATATAAGAAGTGAAGAAGAATTAATGTAGATAAAGTTAAAAGCAATACAATTGTTGAGGACAGTAGCACACCACTGAGTCACTAATAATGACAGAAGTGTTTCATTCTATCTTAGCATTTGTTATAGACTGGTTTTGATGGACAGATTTCATGGTGAAGAAAGCAAATAAGTAGTAGTGTTTAGGGATTTGACTTGGATTGATTGGATGAAAATGTTACACAAACCCTAGAATATAATACGAAGTATAAGCTAAGTAGTGCACGACAAGAGATTCATTCTCCTCATCATTCATCAACATGACTGCTCTCTCCCAACTTAACACTATTTATACTAGTCATATATGCATGCGATACGTGCGACAATTTATTTAATATTATGAGTAAATAAAATGATTATTTACATTGTATGAACAAATACATTATAACAATACTCTAAGTTAATTACATATGAGCCCAAAAAAAAAAAATGACATTTCTCTTTTATTTATTGAATGCAATTTTTAGATTTTTTTATTAGCTAAATTTGAAAATTCATATTTTGCATTAATGAATTAATTTTATTTTACCTTTTTCTATACAATGAAACTCTTCATTTTGTTGTTGATTGTTTGACATTAATTATGTCAATTTAATTGTTTGATTGAGATATTTGATGCATATACCATATTTAATTTGTTTAGAAGGAACAAAAAGAAAGGGTTTTAACAATTTTTGTTCTCTTTTATATTTTTTTATATTAAGGGTAATTTAGTCTTTTAAGAAAGGGACACCATCCTTCCCCCTTCCCTTATGTAATAGAGATTGATTGACATTAATTATGTCATTTTATTGTTTGATTGAGATATTTGATGCATATACCATATTTAAATTGTTTAGATGGAACAAATAGAAAGGGTTTTGATAATTTTTGTTCTCTTTTATATTTTTATATTGATTTCAATAAGGGTAATTTAGTTTTTAAGAGGGGACACCATCTTCCCCCTTCCTTTATGTAATAGAGATAATACTTACCAACTCTAGAATTTCTACAAGTTCCTAGTATCTAAATTATTACAAATTACCTAAATTGCTCTTTTCTAAATAATATTGATTCATTACAGCATTTCATGGCACTGCAGCTACGGAGGTTTATAGATAATTAAAGCTATGGTGATTTCCATGTACAGACAATTCACATATACTATGCTGATAAGTTGACCCACTTACAGAAATAAAAATATCAGTCCCAGTGGGAATTTTGTATCCATCTTTATCACCCATGTAGCCTCCTGCATGATCAGAGAATGTCATAACTCAGTACAGTCCTTGCAGCATATTAGCATTTTCTCAAATGAATATGTTCTAGAAGATGACTTTTTTATGTTACATTCTCATAGCTTAAATTTGCAAATGCAATGTATTCAAGATTTAACACTCAGAAACAAGATGTCCATAGCAAACTAAATCGGCCACAAAAACAATTTAAGAGCATATTATTGGCTTCCTCCTGTCAAGTTAATTCCCTAATTCTCTCTCCTCAAATATGTTGGTTGTTACAAGATTAAAGAAATAAGTGCATTGTTACAAGATGTAGTAGCTCAAGTGCACCCAAAGACTATCACCAGCAAAACCTATTTGAGAATTTTTTTTATACAACCAACATGCATCTGATGGCGGCAGGAACTGGGTAAAGAAAGTTACAGACAAATCTGATAGGAATACCTGGTAATTTATCTGGTTTAAGAGTTCGTCGGATGAGCAAAGGAGGTTGAGGATACAACCGAAGAGCCTCTACAACAATAAGTCTAATGTACCTGATAAATTATGAAACACGGTGAATCTTGTTTAGTTTCCACTTGAAAAATAAAGCCAAAAAAGAAAACATTTTACTTGTGACTCTTAGAACAGGTGGCACCCGCAGTCATTGTCTCATTGCCATTTGGACAGCAAATCATATCTATATATGGAAATATATATTTTTTTTTTTATCTATTAGGCTAATTTTTTTTCAGTAGTAATTTATACCGTTGCATTAATATACCAGAAATAAAACTACTTTACTCCATATGATGTAAATTCAACCCTGGACCTTGGCATTGTCCAGCACAATGAGCTCATTTGAGTCACATTAAATTAATCATTACTTTACAAGAACTTTATTTTTATGTATTGATTTCTGTACAGAATTCTGTTGTTTTCTACTTTTTACACTCCAATTCTTAAAGTTCTAAATGCTTGATTGACCATCTGCTTCTCAGCCTGTCTTTAATAGGCCTATAAATGCAAATAGTTCACTAAACTTGACTTGTAAAATGCGGTTATTACATTGTACTAAAAAGATCACCTAGAGGACCGGGCAAAGTGGCGAAACTGGGCACGCTAGTAACATAAATAATGCAAAGTTAGAAAGAAATTGTAGCAGCAACACTGCCTAATACTGGCTGCCAAGCCAATTTATTCAACATGACACAAGATTCAAAGTTTGATCCTTTACTAAAAAAGAAGGTCGTCTGAGTACCAAGGCATCTTCTCCCAACCAGGAGCAAGAAGGCTAAAGTTGCATGTAAAAAATTTAAAAAGGAAGGGCAACGTTACCTGACCAGGCACGTGACCAAAAACCATGCACAGATTTTATTTCACAACCCGATTCACAGAATTTCACCCAATTCTTCCATTCACACTTTTCTATTGCTCACACCTGAACCTGAACCCTACTAACCCTCCTCCATCACAATTCCCCTATTTTCCACTTTAAGTCTTCACCTTTATCAGCAGATTGCTTCTCCCCATCCTTATTTTATTTTCTGCTCCCACTTTAACTCAGTGAATTCACAAATTCTCCTTATCACGTCTTCCACCATTCTCTCCCTCCCTCTCCCACCCCCTTCTCTCCTCCTGACCATCTACCCCCCTCTCTCTCCTCCTGAACATCTACCCCCTCTCTCACATCCTACACAAGCATTCGATGTGGCACCCCCAACCCAAAGGTATGAAGGCAAGCATGCTACAAGCCTAAAAGTATTTATGCTCCAGTATCAGTTCATCCCAACTGTCCAAACAATCTTTCATGATGAAATAACACAAGCTTGAGTAACAACACAAGGTTTGCGAGACCACACCTTGTGATCATCCCAACAGGGTTCTATTGGGTTTAGGGATCTATGTCTATGCCTAAAGATACATTGTAACAAGACTTGAAAAACTATGGAACCTCAATCTAATTCTTCCTCCGTTTATAAATACTTGCAACAAAGGGGGAATTTTTGTGAGATATAAAAAATTCCTTTGTTGCAACTTGCAAGTATTTGAAAACGGAGGAAGTAGTTTTTTTAGTCATTGCAGTTTTAAGCCATAATTATTTGAAGTACTCTTAATTTATCATTGAACTGTGCTTTATAACTCAATCAAGTAGCAAATTACTTGCAGATTTTGTTCCTCAAGTTGGCATTTCCTGTTATTTTACTTTTCATTCTCCGTTGTTTATCATCAAGGCTTTTATAGATTTGTTTCTTGCTTTACAGTCACATATAAATAATTTAAATTTTGAGGCATAAGATTAGTCCATGATGTTTGCATATTACATAATTTAAGCATGAATATAATCTTATAAATTAGAATGACTCATTGACCAAATAAACAATTCAATAGTTTAGACATAGATCATGTTAGAAACATGAATCTTTATAGATTTGATCCGTAATTTGAAACACCACACACTTAGATATATACGATAAACCAATTGTTATGAAAGATAGAAAAAATCAAATATTTCATAAATGAACAGGCATAAAGAGAGTTGACTTGAATAGAATTACATACTCCAATTTTTTAACGCTATCATAGGTTATTCTTCCCTTCCCTACTACTGCATCAATTTCAGCTTGAGCCTTCTGCATTTTGGCAGGGTTCTGCAACAAAGTTGGAATTGAGATTCGCACAAGATCTAAAGTGAAATTAGGAGGAAAAAATCAAGATCAAAATTCAATTTTGGAACGTTCCATACATATGTAAGGAAGCTGCATAGGTTATGCATAGGTTATTCATACCTGAGCAAGAAGGAAAGTGGACCAAGTAAGAACAGCCGCTGTAGTTTCATGACCAGCAATTAGCATTGTCATCAGATCATCCCTCAGCTGTCAAACAAATTAAAGCACACATAAACCTGAAGATATTTAATCCTATTTGCCAGAATTACAAATTTGTACAAATGAGTTTTATCAATTGTAGAATTGTAGGATCCTAGAGATCACTTCATATATGGTTTGAAAGTAATACAGCAGCGATGAAAACTAGGTTGAACCCCCTAATGAACTTGGTTCATATGGGTTTTTAGAATTTCAGATTAAAAAATGGAAACTTTTCATATTGTTGAAATGACTATCAGAACTTGAAATCCAAAAACCAAAAAAGGAGGCTCTAAATCATTACCTGGCGATCATCAACATCAGCACCTCGCATGTCAACCAAAAAGCGCAAAAGACTAGCATCCTGTCCAGATTAGTGCTAAAGTGAGAGCTCAAACTGCTTTATTATATCATGTGAAGATATACTTCATTTTTTTCAAAAAAAATTACGGCGCAACAAAGGGGTAGTATTTGTGAGACATAAAATATTATTTTGTTGCACATTAATAAAGTAAACTTAAAAAAGAGAGGAAGTTAATAGGTTACTCTTTGAAGGGCAAAAAATAAATATAAATGAAGAACTCATATAATCTACCTTAAGATTTGCATAATCCCTTTGTTGCAGTTTTTCAACATCCGTCTCCTGCCACACCAAACAATCCCAATAGTATAAAAGAGTATGGTTATACTTTACAATAAAGCTAGATCACTGTCCACATCAAATTAACCTCTGAAATTTAATTGAAACCAATGAAATTATAACTGCATGCTCATTTTCCAAAAAAAAAATAAAAAAAATGCAATGTATCACAGAGTTCAGCAGCATGAGACAACTTGCTTAATTAATTAATATGGACTAAAAAGAAACTGAGACACTATTTTTTCTTTTTCTTAATTAACCAATAACACAGAGCGATATAGTGTGTTAGTGTCTTTCATTCTCTTACAGAATTTATGTTATTCATAAAAAAGCTGATTTTTATATCTCCTATGTCAAATTGTCAACCATAGGAAGAACGAGAAAAGTCACCGGTAAGACACCTCAAGATTGTAAATCGGTCAAATCAACATTACAGCCTTTCTTTTCTCTTACCTGTCTTGTGTCTTTGGCATTTTTTATCAATCCATCAAGACAATCATTGATGACCTTTAGGTCATACTGGAACTTCCGCTGCCTAGGTACTATCCAGCTTGCAAGAGGAAACTTCCAGTACGGTATGTAGAATGTCGATCTATGCTCTGCTTCAAAAAGAGTTCCATAGACTGCCTGTGGTAATCAAGTTCAAGGTCAAGGTCAAGGTCAATCAGAATTTTAAGAAGCCAAACCGTTTAACTGTACACAAAAACGTCACACCGTGACAAAAGGAAAAGATATAATTTTCATTCTGCTTTTAAGTTCAAGTGATTAATGAATATTGATCAACTGAAAGAAGCAATCAACATGACATCTGAAATTTTGGCAAGGCAAAAATCACAAGCAAGCTAATAATTGGTACAAAATGGCATCTTTCATTATGCTTGTAGTTCATCTGATTAACAAACACTGATCAATTGAGAGAAGCAATCAACATAACTGAAAATCTGGCAAGGCAAGAATCACTAGCAAGACCACTAATATTTGGTACAAATTGTCAACGATAACTTAAGAGGGTTTGGTAGAGGTTGTAAAGATGAATCTGTAGCAATAAATATGATAGCTAACCTTCATAAAAGTACAAGTTATGACTTATGAGCATCCAGAAATCAAATCTAGTACAAGGCTATTTCTTGAATCTCAAGTGCATCAAATCATTTAAATTAGAACTATTACACTTCAAATTACATCCGTTGAGTAACACAAATATCTGAATCATACATCACAATCCAAACATGGCCTAGAATAAAAATTAAGATGAATTAAGTAATTGACTCACTCAAATATCAATTCAGATAAGGATCATATTTAGCACCTAATGTTTACACGTTTTGCATATTACCCCTTTTGAAAAATAAACATTAATTAAACCCTTTCTAAAACCAAAACATGATAAAAACATCACCTTTTACAAAAGATGGTACAATCTAACAAAAATTGGAAAGGTGGCGAAGGGGAAAAAAATCCTTTCGAAAATATTCCCTCTAATTCTAAATACTACTGTACTCCTTTTTATACAGTCTTCTAGAAATAGCTTTAACCATTAATATCTTAAAAACATATTTGAAATATTATGAAAAGGGAAAAATTGCCAATAACCAACTTTTAAATTCACTTCTTTTAACAAAACCACCTTTCAAGATTTTATTTTATTTTATTTTTACAAAACCACCTTTTCGCAATTTTTTTCTTTCCGAGCACCACCTCCTTTTAACTCTGTTTGTATTTCCGTCAATGAGGGCCCACTACTTTACAATTTCTTTCTTGATTTGTGTGTATATGAATGAATTATTACAAGGAGGGGATTTGTAATGGAGTGAATTCAATTGAAAATAGTTGGCTAGGGGTGGTGCTTGAAAAAACAAAAGCTGATGTAAGGTGGTGTTTGGAAAAAAAAATTAAAGGTGGTTTTGTTTAAAAAAGTGAACTTAAAAGCAGGTTATTGTCAATTTTTTCTTATTAAAAGTTGGTATATAGAAAATATACATGAAGACAAATCCGCAAAATGTCAGATGGCTATATTTCTTTCTATATATCAAAGCGAATTTGAGATAAAACTTCTTTTCAACTTCCGCTCCCAAAAAGGAAATACAGCAACTAATTTAATTTTTATTACTTTTTCATTTGCATCATTGAAGAGTTTATGCTCACCAATGCACAACCTACATGTTCAAACATATTTAGTTATACATAAGAAAAATTTATGCAAAGTAGATATTAAAAATCTACACATTGAGGTGAATCTTACAAGATCTCACTTGAGTATGAATTTTCAAACATCAAAAGCCACCAATATGGTGAAAATTTGTAGTGTTGCATCTAGAAATGATGATCAACTGAAAGAAGCAATCAACATGGAATCTGAAATTTTGGCAAGGCAAGAATCACTAGCAAGCTATCAACTGGTACAAATTGGCATTTTTCATTATGCTTGCAGTTCAAGTGATTAACAAACATTAATCAGCTAACAGAAGCAATCAGAATAACATTTGAAAATCTGGCAAGGCAAGAATCACAAGCAAGGCCACTATTATTTGGTGCAAATTGTCAATGAGGACTTTAGAGTTGTGCTGCTTGAACTCTTCCCCTACCCCTGCCATACCCGTGTTGACACAACATGACACGACATGGGATATGGGTCAGATCTTGGAGATGAAATTTGGACTCGTCTATCAGATCTAAGATTCATATAGTAAACCCTAAATCTGGAAATTGAGGGCGTAATTTACTAAATTATACTTCTTCCATTCTTTTTTACGTGCATCTTGTTCGTGTTTAGGAAGTTGCAAAATACTTGCATCCATTCCTTTTATAGTAAATGGTCTTCAGTATAAAGTACAACTATGTCCTTAGAAATATAATAAAATAATGTAAATACCACTTACATGTAGGTCTACATATTATTAAGCATTCAATCTTTCCCCCTTAGGCCTTGTTCTCGAAAACTTATTCAATAAAATAAGTTTACTTCAGTAGTAATAAGTTCAATCCTTAAGAAATTTGATAAAGTTTAAGTATAATAAAGTTCAATTCACTAAAACTAATTTTAGTTTGGTAAAATAAGTTCAGTTCGACAAAATTCCGTTGATGAGGACATGACCTTAAACGATATTTTCTCTCTCATGCATATTATTATAAAATATAAGCTTTTGGGGACCAATTTCTTATTTCTCTCTTTTTCTTAAATTTTGCGCAACATACTTGGATGCATCTAGTGGAGAACAATCGAAGTATAATCATTTGTTGGGGCTTTTGTTAGATATTCCTTTTCAAGTAGAAAAATGTAATAGTTTACCTAAATTAAATTTTAGTGAGCAGAATGTTTTCCGATTGTCTATTCATGGGCGAGGAGATAGAGCATAGATGCTCTGCTATTCAATGGTCATATGAATAATTGTTGCTTTATTTAAAGAGGAATCTGTAGCAATAAATATGATAACTAACCTTCACAAAAGTCATTCAAGCATCAAACCTACTACGGAGTACAAGGTTATTTCTTGGATTTCAAGTACTCCCTCTAATTTTTAATGTTTGGGGGAAAAAATAGGAAAAATGTATTATAATATGAATGGGGTTAAAAAAAGTAGAAATAAATTGGAGAGAGAGTGGGTGAAAAGGGGAAAAGTAAGGGAAGGTGGGGTTAAAAAGAAAAAATAGATTGGAGAGGGAAAAGTAAGGGAAGGTGGGGTGAATTTATAATTTTTAGTATGCGTGTGTCAAGTAAATGTTTATGCTAAGGCAATCATTGTATCATACAAATGACATTTGACAACTTTCAACGGATGGAGGTTGACTAAGAGGGTAAAGGCAAGTAAATTAGTGGAACAAAATATCAACAAATTGAATGCGAATAATATAAGAAAGGGTATGAAACTGAGAATAAATACACTGTCTAGAACCTGGCATGCAGATGCTATCTTTTTTTGTTGCTACTATCTATTGAGCATTTTCTTACATGCAAAAAAAAAAAAAAAAATCGCCACTGCTAGGCATATCATCAGGAAACCTTTCATATTAGCATATGTAGTTTCAAAGATACAAAGGAAAAAGATTCCAAAATGCATGCACGTACACAAAAATAAAAGTGAGCAAAAACATTCGACAAGAATAAATAAACAGTCAAAACCTTGATAACCGGAGATTCCTTTGTAATTGAACCAAAGTCATAGTTGAAGACACCAAGTCCAATAATATCAAGGGCCAAGCTTGAAAATTCTGCTTCAAGATCCAACTCAATGGTATCCTGATCATGTACACCTTCAAGCAATTTCTCAAATTTCACTGTTGTTCTCTCAGCACAGTCAGTGAAAACTCCAGCCATAGCTTCCAGGTATAAAGCATGAAACCCAGGAGCGATGACTGCAAGATATTAAAACACAACTTTAAAAAGAATCACAACACTAATGGCACATAATTCTCACTTTCTAATAATGGACTCATTATATTTGGATTTTCAGACTGAATTCTTACTGGCAAGTTCTAAAACAGATGGTTTTGGACTAAAATTACAAAAGACCTGAAAAATATTTTGGATTGGATTGAAGTGGGTATCTACCACTGACACTGACAACATGGTGAACAATGATGATTATTAATATGTAAGCTGGCATCATATGAGATAGAAGGAAAGACATGCTAAGATGTGCAATAGATAACTTGTTTTAGAAGCTTCATTGATTTATTTACCCCAACAATTTTGTGCAGATTTCATGAATTTCAAAAGTAGGAGATACAATGAAACCTACTCTTGAATCATGCCTTGCACCAATGAGATTAAGCCAATCAAGTGTACTAAGAAAGACCACATAAATACAACATACAAGTGAACTATCCCTAAATTTTAGCAACAACTAGGAAAAGTGGTCTACTCTGGTATACTTCCTCCGTAAGAAAAAAAATGGCAACAAATGATATTTCACGCATTTCTAGGAAGTGATTTAACAATGTAAACGAGCAAATTAATCAAAAATATTTTAACACAATGAAGATTGAGATTATAACTTAATCATGTTAAAATATTTTTGATTAATTTGCACGTTTACATTGTTAAACATTTCCTTGAAATACGTGAAATCTCATTTGTTGCCATTTTTTTTGTTACGGAGGAAGTATAAAATATATCCAACTCTTCTGTTGTTCCATGAAACATTAACTAATCCACTAAATACCTTAAAGACAAGGGTGAGGTTTTCACTGTCAGTCTGTCACTTAAATTGACACATCCTCAATGAGGCCAACTGTCCAAAATTGTGTGAGGTCTCATTTACAAAGCAATAAGTTTAACACACTTCCACGAGGGATTGGGATGACTCAAAAAAATCTTTCTTAAACGACTTAATTGCTACAAGATCACAAGTTATGGGAATATTGATGAAATTGCATATAATTACATTTCGGATTCTTGTGTTGGTGTACATTATAATGCACCTTCACCACCAGATATGAGGCTATATTAAAACCCATCATTAATCATTCCTAAAGCGATTGGTAGCATCAAGGGGCAATGAATTAGTATGGGTAATAGTGAAGACAAATTCACATTATCCATGAACATTATATGGATGATACCAGAAAAGGGAACAAAAAAACTCTTTTAAATTTTTTTTTAATTAATGAACTTATACCAAGTGAGCATATTTGTAAAAGCTTCAAGATCTCATCAACTGCAAAAAGGACCAAACATACAATTTTTTTGAATAGATTACTACCGCATGCAGGTTTTATGTTACAGGTAGTGTAGAAGAGAGGCAAGATAACTTCACAAGAAATCAAACAGCGCAAAATTCAAAATTGAAATTAAAAAAAATAAAAGATAACTGCTTGCCTCTTCTTCTTTGCTTCCAAGTATCAAGGTCAGCAGGAATTAGTCCTTTACCCATTATTGGTTCGAGAATCTCAGCAAGTACTCCCTGTTGAAATGAAAGCAAAAGAATTAAAAAATAACAACGCAACAAAGTCTACCTTAATTTTTTTATAGCAATTAGAGTAAATTAAAATCAGGACAGAAATCAGGTGCTTAGGGTAAGTCAATATTAGGTGGTCAGCCACATCCTCACTATCCGTTGTTTCAGTCAAAGGAATATTCAGCATACCAATCAATCAATCAAAGCCTTAATCCCATACGAGGGGTCGGTTAACATGAACCAAAAGTGATTATTCCGGGAGGTCATCCACATATATTTTCCTCCTCCACTCTCTACGATCGAGAGCCTCACTCTCTTGCAAATCCAACAATTTCGGGTCCTTTCTAACTCATTCCCACCAAGTCATTTTTGGTCACCCTCTACCTTGTTTGAAATCTCCCTGTTCTCATTCTTCCACTCTTCGCACCGGTGCCCCCTGAGGTCCCCGTCTTACATGCCCAAATCAATGCAAGCGATTTTCCCTTAACTTGCTTGCAATATTAGAGACACCAACTTTCCTGCGGATAACTTCATTTCTTATTCGATCTCGTAGAGTGTTCCCACAATCCCACACAAGATAATTCTACCATCAGACATATTCAGCATAATACAAGATAATTCTTCCATCAGATTTAATGTCCAATCTCATCACTAAATGGAGGGACCTCCTGGAGTCCGGACCAGGAGTCAAACTCGAGCATGGAAGGAAGGCACTCTATCAAGGTTGCAGATTTGCTAGCTAAGCAAACAAGGGAAAGAAATCTTTGTACTTTCATTGTAAATTTAATTCCCTTTTGAATGTAATGACCTACTTGATGAGGACCTTAATTCTAACAGTGATCCACCCTCTATGGTTGCAACGGCTAAAAACAGTTAAAAGTTGCCTCACACTGTTTTGTTAATTTCCCTTGCTTTAGTTAGTATACATCTAAAAACCAATTTTTGATATCTACATTATAAATCTGAGCTTTGATTCAATCAGAGCTTTTAACACCCAACAATGTTTGCTTGTCAGTTGTGTGTTTTTAACTTAGAATCTTCTTTACAGATTCTTACCTAATGAGAATACAATTAGTCATTTATAATATATGAACTATCAAGTTTTTCCTTTTTGTCTTTCCTTTATGATTAAAGTTGCTTTTAGTCATTGAGGTATCCATTCCTCGTTAGTGGACAGAAGCTCCAAGCTACCTTATAAATTGCCACCCTGAACAAATATCTATATCTGTCAATTCTCAGTTCAAATTTTAAACACTCAAATTTTGCATCAAGGGTTTGATTCAGTATTGCAAATAACTTGGTTTTGGAAAAGGAAAGTCACAATTAATGAATCTTTAAAAACAAAATAACAATGGAAAGATTGAACTTGCAAGAAAAGCGAAAGTATTAGTTATAGATGCAAACTTGGAGACCCCAACAAATTATATATCTCGGTCAAGTAACACAATGATCGTAAATAAGAGAAAAGATGGTTGTAATGCAGCTTTGTTACTCTTGCACAGACATGGATTAAGTGTCTACTCGGATACAGATGTCCGAGTCGGACACTTGGCTACTTTATAAAAAAAGTGAAGCTAATAGTTAAAAATGGAGTATCCGGGTGGAGTGTTTTGTCAGACACGATATGATACAACACCCAATTTTTGAAGTATATGAGGGTGGCGAGGTAACATAATAGACCTTTAATGTGGTTTTAGAAAAACTGTAATCATCCTGTAACTCTTCTGTAAAAGGATTTGAGTATTGTTTGTTTTGCTTTAACAATAATAACAGTATAACACTAAGTCTCCAATAAATATAACTATGACAATCAGCCATTAGCTTATTTCAGAACACATATTGCAAATTGCAACAACCAAAACCTTGCTGCAAGAACATGGTGCAAAACTAAATTGTCATATAGAGAATGGAGCCTAGACTTACTTTATCATAAGAAAATGCATTCTCCCTGAGAATATGTCTTGCCACAACAGGATCTGAGACAACAACAAATGCTTTTGGTCCGAATGCAAGTTTATATACAGATCCATGCTACACAGCAAAGAAAAAATAATAAGCAGAAGACAGGGTACATATATTGTTTGCATTAGTTGTCAGATAATATTAAATCATCATTCCTTAAGGACAACAGTAAGGTTCAGAACAGTACCGTCAACAATCCTTAAATTGATATATATTAATACGTCTGACCATAAACATTTAGTAATTATGTCATGGTTTATGATATCAGCATATGTGACATCTGACATTAATTCTTCAAATCACTATGAACTTCAACGAAAACAACACAACACCATCCCAACAAAAGGACTCTTAGATTTCAGAATTCAGAGTACAAATTAGTCTATTTTTTTAATTCACACAATAAATGGCTAAGGCGAAACAAAACATAGGAACATCAGGAAAAACAAATACTATACAAACTAAAAAAAACTTTCTAAATTTTTGAGTACAATTTAGTCTATTTCTTCAGTTCACGCAAGAGATGGTTAAAGAGAATCAACAAATAGAATCCCACATTCATTCTCTTATAAACATGTAAACTTACCAAACTCAAATTCTCCATAATCCGTAACCAAACTCGTATGTTTCTAGCTAAGGGAAGTAGAAGCATAGGATTCCACATATATTTGCATGTCTCATATACATGATATCCTACCAAATTTATTACTAAACTCACACATTTCTGGCAAAGGGAAGTCAAAGCCTAGAAATCTACATGTATTCTCATCAATTTGATACCTTACCAACCTTAAATTTGTTTGCAAATCGCAGCACCAAAGAGAAAAAAGACGCACTATAACACGTGGAACATATTACATATCATAAAACAATGAGGTACCTCTAAGAACCAATCATACAAAGAGAAGAAAAGAGGCCGAGAGAACAGATCTGTGACCGCTCCTTCAGCTGTTGGCATAGACCCAAGATTTCCTCCACTTAGAAAATTTGTCAATAAATTGCTTGCATTATCCAATAAGTTCCTTTCCTTCGATTTTTCAGTACTAGTTGATTGGCATCTACAATTCAAGCAAATTCCTCTTAATAAGTTACTAGAATCTCAAAAAAAAAAAAAAAAAAGAATTGATTTCTAATAAGCAACTAAGCAAGTCAATAGAACTATGGCTTTGTAGAGACAAATAAGCATCAACAAGCTGAAAAGGACATACTTATCAGTTATCACTACTTTTAATAATTACCAATGAGTACAAATAAATATCAATAACTTCTAATAAGTTGCAATACGTAAAAATTAGTTGAAGATGACAAATCCTATATACATCAGCAGGGGCGGAGCCACGTGTGGGCACGGTGGGGCATGTGCCCACCCATTATTTTTTTAAAAAATCTGCTTGACAAGGGAAAGGGTTATATTAAAAACAAGACTAAAGTAAAGCATGTTTTGCAAGTTAGCTCAATGGTAATGTACTGGTGTGTACTTGTGAGAGTTTCTAGTTGTCGTGGGATCAAATCCCACCAAGCCCATTTATTCTTTTTTTTCCCTCCTCTAGAGATTACATATCAACAGGCAACAACTCATGCTTTTTCTTTTTGTTTCATTTTTGCTTCTCTTCTCAAAGTTTTCATTCCCCACTTTTTACAATCCTGATAGATACAAAATACTTCTATAGTAATCCAATACTAAATACTAATGCATAAATTAATCATTCATCTTTTCTTCCAATTTTTAAAGCATAATTATTTTTAATTTTTTTTAACAAAGTACTCCACTTCATTCGTTTTTTTAAAAATGCAACAAAGAGATAATTTTTATGAAATATAAAAAATTCATTTGTTGTATCCTTTTGAAAATAGAGGAAGTTATTAGTGGTATAAAGTATAATAGAAAAAACTTGAGTGAATCTAATGCACAATAAAATTTTTGTGCATCAATCGTTTTACTAGTAAGGTAATACTCTCCTCGTTTTCTTATCACCTATTTCACTTTCCTTTTTAGAATGATTTTAAGTAAATGTTTTATTACACTCTTTGGAGGATTATTTGTAAGGTTTAATTAAGAACATGTTACTAATTAGTAGTACCATTAGTAGTAGTGCCAAGAAATTCTTCGTAAATTCTCTTCTAAACTAAACTAAGCATGTATTATTAGTGATAATTTAGACTATTYTGGTCAAGATATTTGATTTAGATTATAGAAAATTCAGTGAATGATTAAATGACCCGAAAAATGTCATGTTACACCATAAGAATTCGGTGCCCTACCATTCTAAAAATCCTAGGTCCGCCCCTGTACATCAGTACATTCTTGATCGGAAATTTTCAATGACGGGTCAAAAATAAAAACTAAATTCCCTATATAACAATCATTTATGATACGAAAGACTCTAAGTTGTCACAATACTAGCCCCATTTCAATTGATTACTCTATTTCTTTCATAAAATGATTCAAACTAGTTGTCCTGATTGCTTATCAGTGATCAATTTATTACTATTACAGTGCAATTCAAGCACAACCAACAATAAGGTATCATAATGTTGCTCATTTGAAGCTCTGCTAATTATCACTGAGATTTTCCAAGGTATTCCACAAATAACAAATATCATAAATAATTATGTAAATACTTGTAAAATCAAGTTCATTCTTAATTGAATTCTTTACTATGCAAATCAGCATAAAACGTACTGTACTAAACTACATGATTAATAGTTAATAAATACATTGATAAAATTGTACATTAATCAGCTTATTCATATTCAAACAGAAAATTCCAGCAAACACTTTGCATATATACAGCTAATTCTATCAAAATAACCAGTTTAAATCATCAACCAATGCTCAAACAAAAACCAATTTACTAAAAAATCACTGATAACAAAAAGAAATCAATCAGACAATATAAATGCAAGTAATTAAAGCAAGAAAAGAGTTTGGAGAGAGATTGAAATACATGAAACGACGACGTGAAGGTGTGGAAGTAAGAGAAGGTTTGAGAGGAGAGAGAAAAGGGTGAAGCTTGGAAGACAAATCGCCATTAAAGGCCTGGAGAAGGAGCACCGAGTTAGTGGTGGAAGCCATTAGCAAAATCCACCCGCCAAAAGGAAAGATAAAAACAATCCAAGTAAACAATATAAAGATAGGTTGAAGCGGTGAGCTTTAGGCAACCATTATTAGTTTATTACCAGTAGATGAGTAGATTGTATGATGTACTGTAGAATTCTTTTCATGAATAATACTTGGTAGATAAAAAAAGTTAAACTTTTGTCCACCTAAGAGTGATAGTTCATTGTTTATTTTTTAGAAAAAAAACTGCATTAAAAACGCTATTTAAAAGTATTTTATATTGATGTCTCCTCATATAGTGTTTTAYAAAATATAACTTAGACCTGTCAATGCATACTTCGCTATAAAAGCATTTTATGTATAAAACGCTATCTTAGATAGCATTTTATGGCTATACATCGCTATCTAAGATGACGTTTTACATATGCTTATGTAGTAAATCGTATTCTGTTCACTTATGCTATTTGAAATAGCATTATTCTTTAATAGTATGAAGAACAATTGAAAAAAAAAACCAAACTACCGATCCTACGTGGACGACAGTTTTGTGAATAGTTTGGATACCAAAGCAAATTCGTAATTTTTAATCKAGTTAGCATTATTTAGGAAAAAAAATTGTGTGATGTATTGTGTCAACGTGTCGCGTGCRAGTTGAGTATGGTTGTATGAGCATGACTTATTGGAATTTGTTTAAAATTTACTAAGATCATAAGTTGAATGACGAACAATTTTTTTAGATGGGAACATAATTACTTTYCTAAAATTTATATTTTGACTCACATGTAGCATGAATGCAATTCAATGATTTCAGATCTATGTTTTTACAAGATGAAGAGTGCAGAAATTTTAGTGTACGAAAAATAGGGTTATGTCTATGGGGAAAATAAGATATATTCCTGAAGGATAAGATAATATGCTTAGATCTCAAGCATAACTAACATGTCACATTTTTTCGCATTTGGATCCACGCAGAGATCGCTCAATGCAGCACCAATTCCCATAATTCTGCCAAATAAAAATTGATCTAAGACAATAGTAAATCGCATGGCCTGAGCCAAATAAAGGTGTTGCGCAACGCGACAGACTTTGCATGGTATGGTACGATAGCCACTTCGCGTTGTGTAATTTGGTTTTATTTCATTCCTTTGCTTACTTTATCAAAACACCCCTAAACATGTTCGTTTAAGTTATCGTACATTCTCTCGAAAGTCGTAAATTAACATAACCTATTGAGGATAGCCGAGAATATTTTCTCTATATTTTGCTTCATATTGTTAAGATATATTTTGTGGCTAATATCATGTAAAATAAGTTAGTAGTTTCTCTAATTTTCTAGTTTATCTTTTGTGCTAGGTTTAGGGTTCCTTGTAAATGACATATATTTGGTTGAGCAATGMTAAAAAGAGCAAGTCGTAACAKTGTATAATTTTACATGGTATCAAACCTACAATGATTTTTTTCGCCATACATCATTACTAGGGATGATCCTCTACCACCGCCTCCGCCACCAATAATCGAGCCAAACTCTCCATTCTTTCTTGGTCGCCAAGACCGAGCTGGTGATTTTATTACTTTGAATCGGCTTAAGGGTGATAATTATGATGATTAGGCAACCAATATTCAAATGGCCTTGGAAATCCGTTGCAAGTTCGAGTTTTTGACGTTAGCATAACTGAACAAATTTTGTCTCGCACTAAGTCAAATTGGGCTGCTTTCAATGCTATGTTTACATCGTGGATTGCAAACACCATTGATCCCGAAGTTCGTTTTACTCTCAATAACGAAGCACCCTAAATGCTTAGAAAGGGAGTATAATTAGCACAATGTGATATTATTTGAATATATTTTCCACGGTTTWTGGTAAACATGACATGGAAAATATATTCTCTGATTTTATTTGAGATCAAATAAAATTAGCATAATATCAATTATAAAATTGCCATATTCAAGGATCTTCGTATAAACGTACCATGCATCCGTTCAATTTTCAAAACCAATTTTGCGCGGAAAGAAACTTTCCTAAAATACGGATGCATGAAATAAACCCTAGCAGACTGGTCTAGAACTATTCCCATACTGTTCCAATCAATTGTGTATGACTAGGGATGGAAATATCTAGTGGATCACCCGCTCACCCACTCCACCCGCATTGTTGGATGGGTGAAAAACCGGCGGGTTTATATGGATGAAAGGCGGGAGATTTTTCATCCATCACCCGTATATCAATAGGTCTTGGGTGCACCCTAGGATCACCTAAAACTACATGGTCCCCCCCCCCCCCCTCCTACAAGCATACTACGTGATATATAATTTTTATTAAACCCAGCTTTGCATTACTTCTTTCCATTTTGAACTCTTCAAATAAATCCCTAAACTTATATTCTCTCTCCTAAGATTCATTTTTTCCCCAAATTTCAGAAAGAATTTTCTCTCTCCTAATTCCTCTCATTTGAATATATTGAATTCATTGTTCAAATTTCATAAAATTTAGGTTAAATCTTTTTGTAATTCTGAAAAGATGAATCACATAGAGATGAATGATGACCATAATTCAGTAATAAGTGAAGATCATGCAGCAATGAATGAAGATCTTGATGCTGAAATCAATGAAGAATGTCATGCTCAAAAACATAGTGAGTTTTCAATGTTCAAATTAATTATTCAATAATTATGTATTATGTTTTTGAAGATTTGTTATTGCACATTTGTTGTTTAATTTGATATTACAAATTTATGATTATGATGAAACTATATTTTGTAGATTTGCTATTTAATTTGTATGAGTTTTGTATGAATCGTTTACGCAATTCGTTTTTAATTTCAATTTACAATAGCTAATGTTCAGTTTTACAAGTATGAATATTCAACGTCTTGTATTCAATATTCAATTTTAATTTTAATTTCCAGTAATGAATATTCAATTTATAAATCCCAATCTTYAATGTTTCGTGTGCAATATTCAATTTATACATATATTCGTAAAAGTTCATTGTTAAATATTCAAATTTCAATCATCAATCTTCAAGTTTTTGAACGCAATATTCAGCTTCTTTTTATCAAATTTCAATTCAGTTTAACACTACTTGAACATTTGTTTCTATTTATTGAAGACTTGTACTGTCTTAACTTAATGGTGATGAAGAGGCTTTTAAACTAATAAGTAAGGAAAATGTATCAAATATTAATTTTAATTTCCACTAATGAATATTCAGTTTATGATTGTCAATTTTCATTTTTTTTCCAAAAATTCTTAGCATACATATTTATAATTTAAAACAAAAAGGTAAAACTTTTCTTTATTTCAATGTTCAGTTTATCATTTAGAATCTTCAACATTTCTTATGCAATATTCAGATCAGATTATTCATCTTTTGGGAGGAGGGGAGGTTCATGAACTTTTACATGGACCCAGGGTCCAACGAAGAAATTGCGCCCGAAAATAGCAATTTTTTTTTTATAATTTCTGAAATATATCTATTTTGGGCTTGGCCCAAGTAATAATAACTAATAAGTATACATCCTGTAATAGTTTGATACTGTAATCTTGTTAGTCCTAAGTCCTAACTCCTGACTGGCTAATCCTAGCACTCTAAGCTTCTCTTTGTCTCTCCCTAACGGCGACAAACATCTACTACTGACCCGGGTGGCAAACATCTAGTGACCGCAGCCATCGTCGAATACTAACGACGGTTAATGATAGATACTGAAGGCGGTAAACAACGGCTACTGGGCTGCAAATGGYAATGGCTATGGATCTAAAGTATTCTAAATTCTAATTATTTGTTTACTTAATTTTTTTAAGTAGTTTGGCTTGTTGTAATTTGTTCTAATTCGTTTATACTAATTATTTAAGGTAGTGAAATGTGTATTGCATTTTTTTTKTCGTTTAATTTGTATGTTCGAATTGTTGTTAGCTTTTTATTCCCACAAATTTTTGGAGTTATCGCATGAATTTCATCTTGTTTTCTTCACCGATTTAAACTGCAGTATGTCAAATATTATGCAGTAAAGGCATATTTTTTTATTCTTGTCATTATTCCTATACATATTTATTCTTCCTTTTGTGCTTGTTCAAAGGCTTCTAAATCAAATTTAAAGTACAGAAATTGTTATGAAATTGTGTTAAAATTTCTGTGTAATTACATTTGTACATCATCCGTTAATCACCTGATCCATCCATTCACCCGTTAAAAAATGGATTGATGGATTCGGGTGGTCGTGAAGGTGGGTGATGGATGGATTGGATGGGGTGGGTGGTTTTGGGTGACAGATGCGGGCGGGTGAAGCAYCACCCGCCTTGAACCCGATCCATTTCCATCTCTATGTATGACAAGTAACCAAGGTTTCTTGTCATCCACAACTAGTTCATCTCTCATGTTTTCAACCTTTATAGTGCATCAAACCCTTATATCACTTACTTTGAATTTGAGACYTAAAACTATTTCAATCTTGATCTTGGTCTTCATGCAATCTTCAAGACTTGGCTTCACAAGTTTCGTCTTGTTCCATTGAATTTGGTCTTTAGTACCTGTGCATACAATCAAAATTTAAACCAGAGGACTCAACAAATTCCCCTTTTTGATGATGACAACCCATGAAGTTCCCCCTAAAAAAAAATCTACCATTAGATTTGGGAAACTTTTCAAAACTGAATTCTTAAGATAAGAATTCAAGGCAACTAGTCTCATACTGTTCCTATAGATAAGCATCACTTTCACTAGCAAACCAATTCACAACTAACTGACAAACATTTTTAAGAAAAAGACTCTAAGTACCATAGGCAAGTACCAACTAGACTCAGAGCTCTTAGACTCAAACATGCATTCGCAATAAGAACATCAGAAGTTCACTACTACAAAAAACACCTAACACACTACCCCTAATGCATCGCACGTGTAAAATATACGACGCATAAAGCTATCGCGTCGCCCTTTTTTTTTATAATGTTGGATGCGATAGGGTTGAGAATAATTTTGAAAGGACCTATTGCATCGCCTTTTAGGTAATAGGGAATGCATAAAGTTTTCGTGTCGCATATTATTAAATAGGCGATGCATTAGGCATAACCTATCGCGTCGCCTCTAGTGTAATATATGATGCGTTACACATAACCTATTGCGTTGCCTCTTCTAAAATAATGTATGACATGTTAGATATATTAACCTATCGCGTTGCCTCTAATGTAATATATGACGCAATAGACATAACCTATTGCGTCGCCTCTAAAATAATATATGACACGTTAGATATGTTAAYCTMTTGCGTCGCCTCTAATGTWGTATATGACGCGTTAGACATAACCTATTGTGTCGCCTCTAAAATAATATATGACACATGAGATATGTTAACCTATCGTGTCGCCTCTAATGTCAAGGAAAATACTGCGACTACATGACACGAAGGTCTAGCTCGATCCGACTATTTCTGCGCAACAATACTCAACTCAAAGGTCATTATACAGGGCAAACATTTTTCTTTGGTTTTTTCGATAAACTCAAAAGGTTTTCGAAGGTCTTTCAAACAAAGTACGCTGGCAGAGTTCTTCCACGTCTCGCTTCTAGGTTTGATTTTTTGTCATCATGTCGTTTTACACTCTTTTTTTCTCTACATGAAACCGCCCAGTATTTCATAAAATTATTTTTCCTATGATGATTTCTATGAATTTTCCTACTGAATCCTTGGGCAGAATGTTCATAAATAGCAGAAAATAGTGAAATAATTAGAAAAAATACGGGCACCCGAACAACGTGGAGAACCTTTCAGAACATTCTAGGAGGAAAATCCATGCTTGGAAGCAAATTCAGTGTCCAGGTGCGTCGAATCAAGGGACAACCACGAATAAATCGGCAGGAACATACACGCAATAATATCATTCCGAGTTTTGGAAATGAAACTTATATCAAGAAATCAAGTGATGTCAGTCACATATAAAACGCAGCATAAGGCTTTTCCTTTTGATTGCCTACTGAATAATACGCTCAAACATAGGACGCTGTATAGACGCTCAATCAATTGCATATTCTTTTCATCACCCGTTCTTGGCCAAAAGGAAATATCCAGCAATTAGCTAAGCGTATACTAGCTGGGAATCGATGCCACGAATCATATATATCGCCTCTCTCACACTGCGTATATACGCTCATCCCCAGCGTATAACTCGCGGCGGTGCTCGCACTGTTCTATTTGCCTCGTCCTATAATAACTCCCTGCCTATGCTCAGTCGGACACGAAAAAAAATACCACTTCCACCACAATGATGCTCAACAACCTTACAATTACACGACTTGAGACCTTCACTTCAGACGCTTGCGCACACATTGACACATCTACTCTCTTCCTCAAAAACTCAAACACATTCCGATTTCTATTATTCAATCAGCATCGATTCTCTTGATACAACAAGCGAATAAGGGATAAATCTGAGAATTACTCACCAAAACTTTCTTTCACTCTTTTTCAATTCCTTTGCTCTTTTAATTTGATTCACCATTATTTTGAGTATTTAATGCAATAAAGCAATGTAGAACCACTTGTTAATCGTTCATGTAATATGTAGGTCGATTTATTATATTTTATTCATTGTTATCCATGGTTTTGGCTTCTTATATTTAACATTTTTATTGTCAATACTAACCAAGCGCTTTGTTTTCTCAACTAGCAATTCAAATTTCGAAAGGCGACTCCTTTCGAGTTTTTATTTAACAATTTATGTTTTGCGTCAGTGACCAAGGTGAGGAGACAAATACAATTAATCACATAGTTCAACTAACTTTGTTTCCATGCATCTTGTATATTCTTCTATCACCTGTAATATACTTGTTTAAACAGAGACCGGAATTTAATCATTGTCACATTAAGTTCAAGATAATCCACGGACACAATCCGTCTTTCTAAGCACCTTATTAATTTACTAAGCATAACGTGATCGCCTTGTCCATTTAAAGTCTTATTTGTACAATAATAGAACGTCACTAGCAATTTGTGTACTTTCCAAAGTCAAATCACATAGGCTCTTTGATTCAATTGTTAATATTTATGGAACCATATGAGACAGGTAAGAGGCCGTTAACATTGCGCGAATGGGTTAAGATCTGATTCGTACCATGTCCCCGACCCACACTTGTTACTGACCTATCTGTGGGGCACTAGTGGCACCAAATGTTTCGGGCGTCCGTTCGAATAACCTATATAGGCACGAGTGGCGATCCCCAATTCTACAACACCACCCAACGCCTTCACATTGCGGGATTCCATGCTCAACTCCACTGACACTATAGACTGGCTAAGCAGAGAGTCACGGCTCCCTGCCTAGGCGGGGCGACAGCCTACAGACCTCAAAAAGCTTCGCAAAATCTGTGTAGTGCCGCAGAATTGCGATGCAATTCCAGTCAAGCTTACCTCTTGGATTGGTTATCAAAGCTCTGATTAGCCTTGGTTCATTCGAATTCTCCCCCTTTTGGTTAAGTATAATCAAGGGCTCCATGATTGTTTGAGAAATTCGGAATAAAACGCCTATAGAAACTTGGCAAGGCCATGGCAACTTCGAACCCTCATAGAACATTTGTAGGCACAACAAGCGTGGAAATGGCTTCGACTTTCAAGGATCAACATGTAATCTCCCCACAAGAGACAATATAACCAGGAAAGTGATATTGACAATAACCAATAAAACTACCACATTCCAAGTTTCCCATACATACTTCACATCCCTCAATTTTTCAAAGAGTATTTTAGTGATTTAAAGTTCAATTTCAGTTTTTCTATAATCAGATATCATCTAAATATACTACAATGATTATAGAACGGGACGGAATACCTATTGCATGAGACGCATGAAAGAGACTAGGGTGCGTTGCGTTAGACCAAATAGCATCACCACTACCATTCGTACAACCCCTTGTTTTGTCTTAAAGTTGTTTTCCCTCATCCCGTCTCTCGAATTCAGCATTCGATGGTACCCAAACTGTCCCCACTTGCAACACACGAAATCAATCATTGGAAAAAATAAGAGCACCATGGAGTCGCACAACATTTCTTCAAACGATGGCATTGGAAATCGATATTTGATGTGTGATGTTCGTTTACGGCCCTAGAAATCAAATACACAATACGACCAAGAACCATCCTTACTTTGTGGCCACGACAAACTGTAGAACGCAAAGGATCAATGCTTTCATCGAACAAACTCAGCTCAATCAATTATTGAGTTTGTTCTTTCAAGTTCTCTTGTTTCTTGAGGATTGCATCTATAAGCGGGCTTGTTTGGGAGAGATGCGCCTAGGAAGCAAATAATGGGCATGCTTCTATAACCCAAATCAAGGTGGTATATCCCTTTAGGTAACTCATCATAACACGGAAACAACATCTTGAAACTCAACACCAAAACGCCAAAGATAAACGTTTTTAGAGTGCGTGATTTGATTAGTAACCAGCATATGTTTGACAACAAAAGAGATACCTTTCTTTTCGCAATCAAGTTCTACAGAATATCTTAGGTTACGGAGTAAAGATACCTTTTCTGTATGTGGAATATTATACAGGTTCGTTTCTTTGGTTGCGGGCATATGCTAATTTTGTATTTCTCTAACCCATCCAATGGAAACTGTACATACACATTAAAGCTTCCCATCATGAAATCACCTTCGCTACAATATATGCCTCGATACCAAGAAGTAGTGACACACTCATTGGCAAGATATCACACCCAAATTCCTACATTATCTTATACTACCGTATCATTGGTGAAATTGAACAGGACCAAAGTATGTCGTTTGAACATGGCAGCCACTGAATCTATCGACCCAACCTCACTGTAACATAGCGGTTGGGTGCAATCTCTGTTACAAGATTCACATCATTGTCCACATTGCTTGAGATGCTAACCAATTCATTACAGCAAGCACTATCAGAGTCACACCTACTAAACCCTATCTTGCAAGACCTGCAATAGTGCGAATAGTTCTCCCTTTCGAAATCGTCTTCCCTACACTTAAGAGTGCAAGATTGTCCTGTATAACAACGCCCATTGAGCGTCTCATTTTGACAATCAAATTCTTGATCAAGATTGTCGTTGGAGAAGTCTTTCTTGAATTACGTTACATTGGTCCAGATTTAGCACTCTGACTAATCTGATTGTTCAAAGCTCTCGTTGTTTACCAAATCCTCTTTAGATGACTCCGTCCATGCACATTGAAGCACTGCGTCTATCCTTCTCACCTCAGGGTTTTTTGATTCGTGGACGATGTAATTCCCCCTCGAAATTGGTGCGGATGTAGAACACCAGACGATTTGTCGAGGATTGAGTCCCCTGAAAGTTAGTCCTATGATGAGTATATGCAAATTGCGTTCTCATCTTTCTAGCCTTATAACTATATCCCAAAATTCACGCAGTGTGCAAAGATCAAGTTGATTAGATAGTACCGTCTTCAGCCCTCGCTGGAACAACGTGCATCTTTTTGTTCATCTTTCTACGCAATGTCACAAAGACGAGTGAGTCTTCAAATTCCTCAGTATCCGAACAGACTTGTTGCACGCTCAATAGAATCACTCAAGAATCATTATAAGTTGTGCTCAGGAAATCCTGAGGACAACTTGTGATGACTTCTCTCTTCAATTGCCACTTTTTCAAGAACGACATTGAAGGTATTGTCTGCATTGTTGAGGCGAAAGTCTTGTACCATGGTTGAAACCCATAAGGGACGCATCTATCAGTCAAATCTCTAGAATTTGCGCACCCTTGAGCCAACTAGTAAATGCATCATATCATATTCTTATAAAACAAGTACCACCGATAACACTAGTTGCTTTACCCCAATATGGTAGGACTCGTTCGGGCTCCAAGTACAATCAAATTACGGAAAAATATCCGTGATCTTGATGCTGAGCATATCTCGCGGTGAGTGCTTTTGACATCCAGAGTTGACGTTTCACTACCCATTGAACTGAATTACAAAATAAAAAACCCCCTGAATCTGGCGCTTTTCTATCCACTATTGCACTACTGCTTCACTTCTCCCCTAATTATTGCCTCATGTCTTAAAGACTTTCACGAGTGGGATTTAACCTCGTTTTAGTTGAACACACTCGTCGGTATGATATCGCAATACAGCCTTGGCATAGCTCCAAATCCGAGTTCGACTACCATGATCAAACAAAAACTCTGGTGAACATTGGCTCAAAATAACGTGTAGACTCCTAGAGAATCGTTGGCTACTCGAACCAACAATTGATGTGGATTTTAAAGGAAAGACATCCTCCAAAATCAGAAATAGGTGAACACCACGTACTGTTTGATGTTGTTTGAAAACTAAAAATACTTCGCAATCTTAAGGACTCGAAGGATCCTAACCACCAATGGAACAGCCCTAAAAGAACAACCGACCCATAGTAACATCAAGTAAATTTCCAGCCAACCACAAACTCACAAGGTTTTCTCTGAATTAACAAGAGATTTTAATTTCTAACACAAATAAATTCTGATATTGAAGATTCGACCTATTATAAATCTAAAATTCTAAACTAATTAAGCTATATTATGAAAAGAATAGATCTTATCAAAATAATCCTAACTAACTTTCCTAAATATCTAATCCACACGAATAAACTACTCTAACGCGACCTATATCCTAATCCCCAGACTAACAAACTTAGAATATTATCCCTAATTTAATCAGAAGTATACTTAATTACAAATATCCTAAACAAACTAATTAAATCCTTAAGAAACTAATAAATATCCTTAAAAACAAACTTATTCTATCTATTAATAATTCGGCCCAAAATAAGATAAAACTAATTAATCTAACAACTAGAGTATTTCTAGAATGCTTATCTTCCAAATTAATCCCAATGTCGATAAATCCTTCTTTGCACGAAATCTCCTTCAAGATTGTAACCACATCGAAATTTAATTATCCTGACTTTATTGTAATTATCCGATCATAGGATAATTTTCCGAATAGCATAAAATCTCACTCAGTAGGCAGAGTAGTAGAGGGGGAGTGTGAATTGTCTGTGAATAATTGAATATGTGAAAGTGCAAAAGTCATCAGTCAGTGAGTATGGATTTTAAAAAAAAAACATATATACTTTTTTGAAATAATTCGGTCTTCCGGTCCTGGAACGGAATATCCGGTCCTGGACCGAACGACCGGAAACCAGATTTCAATATATCTTTGGACCTAAGACCATAGACCGAAATTAACGGTCGTCAAATTCCAGTCCGGTCCGATCCGATTCAGGTTCAGACCGGACTGTGCTCACCCCTAGGGCCATATAATTATTTCCAGACGGTGAGGTATAGGATAATACATCAAAGTCGTCACAATATTACATTAGAGCGCCACGAAGTTAATCATCTAACGCATCACATATATACATTAGAGTGACGCGATGTTTTATGTCTAAACTGTCATATATACAGAGGCAAACGCATAGCAGTTAATATCATATCTAGCGTGTCATATATACCTTTAGAGGCGATCGCGATAGGCCCTATATCCTAACACAGTCATAAGTTAATATTAGACGCAACACAAATAGATTCAAGTATCTAGCATGTCATATATACTATGACAGGGTATTTTGCAATAGGTTAATACATTAATGCGTCATATTC
>SNQN01002907.1:0-26235 GCA_008642245.1 Bassia scoparia
ATTTCGATTCTTGCTTGATATTCAAAGTAATTTTGATGTAATGTCTATTTCTAATGCATTTCTTTGCTATTATTTCATCCTTTTTCTCAGATATATAGATCTAAGCACTAATCTTTGAGTTTTAATCGCATTCCTTTGTTATGCTCAAATTTTATAGATTTTGTGGTTCTCTAATTTCTTTTTTTGAATTTTGATGTTTGTTTCGATTTTTTGGCTTTTGAATTTTTGCGATAAATTTTTGGTTGCTTTTCTTCTTTTTAATTTATGGGTTGATTTAAATTATTTTTCTTTTTTTATCGAATTTCTTGAACTTTATTTAAAAAAATTTCTGTTGTTGATTTGTCTATGTTTTTGGTTCATTTGTAGTAAAGATTCGTGGGTTTATTTGGATCGATTTTTCTATAAAAAAATCTTTTTTTACTACTACGCTTAAATATTTTTGACTTGCTTTTGGTGTTTTGTTGTTGAATATTAGCTTCCTTAAAAAATTACTCGTTCAAATTGTATTGTTATCTTGTTTTTACTAGTGTTTTGATTTTGGCTCTCTACTTCAAATACAAATAAAAGTTTTTCAATTGGAGAGTATGAAATATTATTCCAATTGTTCTTGGTGGTAACTCTTTGAACTGCATTTTTGTTGCTGTAATGAAGTTACAAACCTTCTTCTGCAACGAAGACTTGCATTTCTTGAAAATTGCATCTCTAGAATTCTGAAATGGTCAATTTTTTATTACAGTTAGGTTTATCTGTATGTGAAAGTGTATCTCTGTATCATTAGGTTTATATTGTTAAATATTTTGGACTTGTGAAATTCATTTTGATTGTTTGAATTTAACAATTTTTAAATTTTGAATTTTAAATTTGGTGACAATCGAAAATCAGTTATGGGGTGTGACTGTTGTAGATGTCAAACCTCACCTACCTTTTTTTTTAATTTTAAAATAACTATAACAGATCGTTATATGTGAGAAACCAATCTCTTATAGAGTCAAAGAGACCACATCTGTCAATAAACCGGTCTTTTAACCACATAAGAGTCGGTCCTGACATTATTAAACGGTCCTCTTTGATATATTTAAGCAACAGCAAAAATAACCCGATCTCTTTTGGGAAATCGTTTAATAGATCGCAAAAAAAAACCGGCTCTCTTTACCTAGAGCCCTGTCACCTTGAAATCTGTTGTTATTGCGTCTATTTGGCTTTTTTTTCAAACGATCTCTTTGGCTCTTTTTTTAGTAGTGCTTGTTAAGTAACATTAGTGAGACCGAGGTTAGGTTTTATCTTTGGTTAGCCATAACGACAGCCTATCAGTAGCATGCTATATTAATATTAATGTAACTTAATACAAATTTGTAATTGATATTCATTTCTTTCATTAAAGATTATTAATTTTCAACGCTTCAGGCGTGCTATACATTCATATCATTAGGCAATAGATTGTTGTCCTCTGGACATGCATTTTGATCGGAGCAATCAACATATTCAATTGACAATGACGCCATTTACACTCTTCTTCAAGTTGGTTACATTCCAGATAAATATGTGCCCACAAAATAAAAAATCTTTTTTGAGCTAAGTAATGTATCAAAACGACCATTAATACATTCTATTATTCATTTGTTCAACGCTTTCATTATTTAATTCAAATAAAAAAATATCTCCCCCTAATTGCATATAGGGATATGAAAATTAGTGCAAAAACCTTTCAAATGTTTCTTGCACCTTGTTAACTCAATAAACTCATTGATAAAATCCTGTATTAAAGTAGAGTGTTTCTTTACATCCAGACTATTTATCTGTATGGCTATGACTCAACATGGGTATTGTTGAGTCCCTTAGGTTTGAATGCTGACAAACCATTAACAGAAACAGTGACACTTAATTGGTGAATAAGTTGGTTTTGCAATCAGTCTGATTTAGGATACTTGTTTCCCAAAACAAGTTAAATACTTAATTGTGTATGCATTGAACTAACTTGTTTGTTAAGGGAACAGATGATACACCACAAGCTATATACTGCGTCAGAACCAGCAAGCAGCTGATTTCTTGACTTATATGCTGAAAAACAGTCATTATACCTTTTATATGCCACTTTAACCATTTACATGATGCAGCAATAGGATGATCCAAGACTGAAGTGTGAATCCTTTCGAAGACATTCGAAGAAGAGACATAATGAATGTGGGACTCAAATTGCAGTATTTAAAGGAAGAATTCAAAGTCTCTGAAGATTCAGAAGAATAGAAGAATACTCATTATAAAGTTATAGATCTAGGAATCATGTATATGCTCTGTAAAGTATGATACTTAATTGTGATGGAATTTAAGTGCTTTAATGTGGTCTGAGTTATAGGTTTGATCTGGTAAAGAATGAACAGATTCAAAACATACTCACTTAGGAACCGGGCTGGGGGAACACAGCGTGTACCCAGTAGTGGAATTATGGCCTGCCAGTTTTGAAAAGTGTTTTTTAAAATATGTTGTAAAACATATTTTGAAAAAGAAAGTTTGCAGCTGGAAAGTATACATGAGAATATGGGTTGTATGCCTATAAACCTAGGAGTATATATCTTGTGATTAATTTCCCTTAAAAGATTAAAAGATCAGAACAGATAAATACATTTCCATAAATTCATACATCTTGACCTGAATCGGCAAGTAGAAGATAATTAAGGAAACTAAGGTTATAGGTCAACAAACATTATAAATACTCATCATATACTTCAATTCTATACAACTCATATTACGATCAAAAGAGTTATATATATTTGATAAAAAAAACACACAATAGCACAAGAACCTACTTTGAGTCAATAACAACAAGAGCATTAGTCGAGCTTTATATTTCTTCTTATATAGCTTATTAGAAGAGTAAATCCGAAGAAGATACAAAGTTTTCGTTCATAGTAACATTCAACAGAGGGGTTGAAAAGGCCTAGAGTGAGTGTTTGTGAGGTTCAAACACAAATTGGACTTACGAGTGTGAGTCAAGTGCACATTCAGTAGTGAGTTGGGAGCTGTGCTTGATCCCGGAGAAGATAGAAACCAAGTAGATGGTTGATCTTTGTTTTTTGAGTATAGATTAACTAAAACAATTAGATTTAGGGAGACGATATTGGGTGAGACCTCAGTTAAATCTTTAGTGTGTTCTTATTGCTTACTATTTATAATTCCCGCATGCTTACAGGACCAGGCCCAAACTGTTCCTCATACTAAGTCCAAAAGAAAAGAGAAATATGAATAGATAATTATCATCAATTCACCCCCCCTCTTGAGTATCAACATAACCTTCAAATGTATCAGACGATAAGGGCTTCTTAGCAAGATAACCTCTAAGAGAAAGTATCAAAGATATATGAGTTACTCAAGAGTTAGGTGCATTGTTATGATAGCAAGACCATCAAATCAACGGAAAGCAACTATGCATGTGTGAAGAACCAGGATCAAGCAATGTGATCTATGGGATTGATTATGAGTGCTGACTCTGTAGTAAAAAATGGTCAACTTATAAATCAATGAAGACGATCTTAAACGCGAAACAGACTCGCAAAGAAAAACATGGAATTGGTGACTGCCATACATATTACTTGAGAGAATGCAAAGAGCTCACTAATTACAACAAGCCAGTAGGTGAGATATGAGTAGTAATCGAATTTCTAGGAAATGCTAGCAGGCAAAAGAAACTGTCAATACCTCCTCAATTCCTTATTGAGGAAATTAGGCACGCACAGCTGAACAAAGATCTCAAATGAGATTTACTTATAGTCTAATATAATTATTCTCTCATGAACAAGTGTTGCAAAAGAGCAATGATGTTTTCATAGATTCATGCAATAATCAATGATCTTAATACTTGCAAAGTTTTTCGGATAGGATCTTGTGAAAGGAAGTATGCGCAGTTTACACAGACTGCATAATGGCAGCCAAGATCACTACTATTTATGCAAGCAAAGACTTGTCTACTCTGCTCTCTGGAACAGTTGATTCGTTCCTCATGACACATGAATTATTGATTGACTCTAAGTCTGAGAAGAACCAGCCAGAGGCATAGCCTTAAGGGCAACATTTAGAAAGGATGAGAATGAAATTTCATGATTGCAAAAGGTATTAGAAAGAACACTCCAGATCAGAGGAAGAACTTCAAAAGGTAAAAAATTTCAAAAAGACTAACTACTTTTAAGGGGTGCTTCAAGTGTGGAAGAAGAAGACATCTAATCAGAGATTGTCTAGATGGAAGGACCAAACAGTCCAGCTGAGAAAAGCGATCTTTAAGAACTGCTATGATAGCATCAATTGGGTGATTCTGACTCACGGGATCTGTCACTAACCCTAGTGTTCTGCTATGACTCCCTTTGCAAACATCAAGGGAAACACACTGATCCGGAACAAAAGCGGAACCATTTACATTAAAAGTGCTGGCAGCCCAAGAAGATTCTGCATGAACACAAGTGTAACTTAGAACAAGTTAGGCAATATCAGAGTATGATAGAGATAATATGCTTGCTTTATAGATCTTTTTTAATGAATGCTATAAACTAGGTAACTTACATCAATAGCAAAGAACTTTAAAAAACCAGTTGAATGTGAAGTGCTATTCCAGTTATGATCACCTTGAAAAGTTTGCCAATGAATTAAAAGAATCAAGTGCGCAAGCTTAGGTTGATACTGCAGATGCAAGATGATGGACTGAAAAGTAGATCCTCTAAACAAAACTATCCGATTGAATGATGAAGAAATCTGACCCTGTTTCCCTAGAACTTATCACCTCTGACTAGTCTCTTGATTTTATCAGCATACTAGAGAAACAGCAAACCTTTCAAAGCAGGGCCTCTTTGTTGAAAGCCATTGAAATAATGGCTAGCAACTTAAGAAACCTTCACAAAGAAATCTTTACTCAAAGGCTGCACACATATTTTCCCCGGCAGATACCAGCGAAGAATCAAAATGAATTGATAGATGAATAGTCATGAAAGAAGGAAATGATGAACCTACAGCTGTGAATCTATCAATACAAGGGAAAGCAGTCAGTGATTAACTAAACATGTCAATGGATAGTATGATCTTGAATTCTCAATTTACCACTGAATCTTTAAAAAGTACGCTTGTTATTTATAAAGAAAAAAATGAGTTGTTAATTGAGAATCTTGAAGCAAGAGAGAAAGCAATTACATGAGGAGTCAACCTAGACCTTGTGATTAAACATACTGACTCCAGAAACCTAAGATATTACACTACAACGAAGAACAATAGGTAAATGTTTCTTGGTATGACTACGAGAACCAGGACTACTGCGTTCCCAAGATCAACCACATGCGACACCAGGACTTCACAATGAGGTAAGTATGTTATGATCTAAGGACATTGCATGTTTTATAACTGTGGTATGAATGGACACAAGATTACACAAACAATGCAATCGTCCATCTAGAAGAAACCAGTGATAATACATAACAACAAACATTGACGTTGTCTGGAAAAAAAAGACCAACCGATGCAAATGTTTGTGAAAGGACCAAGAAAGTTTTTTTCCCTCAAAACTTAAGTTTTGATTGTTTCCTTACAGCTAAAGTGAAGGACATAAGTACTATGGTATTTGAGATAGTGCAATGCTCAACAATAGTCCGGGAAATAGCAATTTCTCTCACTAGTACCCTTTGATGAGGAATAGTCTACCTTGGATAACAGCAAGGAACATCAACTGGTTATAAGCTAGTAAGACACTTTCAAATGCAATTGATGAATGTATATTATGTTGAAGGCTCTGACAAACATCAACTTTGAGCATTCACACGTGCTGTGATAAAGGTAATAGAGTTGAGTTTTCCAATCACCCTATGTCACATAGTCAACTTACCCAAACAGTGCATATCATTGAGGAACCAGAGACACGATGTTTAACCGATTACCATTCCTGGATTCCAAATTCACTCAGATAAGTCGTGGCTGTTTGAGAGCATTTCAGATAATAAACCAATGATTTGGCATAAGAGATTTGGACATCGTAGCATAACATTATTGAAAAACTAAGTCTCAACGATTAGTAGTAGACTTACCCAACATCAAGTATGAGCAGATTAAAGTTTGTTCAGGAATGTGTCAAAGAGAAACAAGTCAAAAAAGCCCTAAAACTGTTGAAGTACAGCAACCTTCGAACTCTTACACATTGACTTGTGTGGCCTATGAATTCAAAGTCTGAAAGTCATAGATATGTCATGTTTATGTGTATACTTTTCCAATACACTTGGTGATAAGCTTTCACTCAATAATGAACATTCGATGAGGTTACTCTAGTGACATAGTGGAAAACCAGCCTCCAGTAAGCTGGTCTCAGGTCAAGCATCAAACTCATATTACTAATTTGAAATGTCTGACTATATTTGGTATTGCAGGGCACTATGTAATTGCACACATCTCAGCCCGCCCTAGAACCCACGCTCAACAACAAAGGTTGTTTGTTGAAAGGAAGAATAAACTCTTAGGAGATGACCAAACAATGCTTATTGAAAGTTGCGTCTCCCTAAAGTCTTCTGGGAGTGAACTTGACAACTGGCTTGCTCTATATACTAAACAGAGACTGCTAACCTAATTTAAAACTCCTTATGAACTTCTAAAGGCAGAAAACCCAATATTGCTCTTTCGTTCTTGGATGCAATGCTATCAATAATAACAATGGCAAGAACCAGGCTTGATAAATTTACCCTAGATTTGAGGGATCTGTTCCGGTATCTTCTTCTCAAAGTAAAGCATATGAGTCTTTACAAGGAGGACTCTGTCGTTTGAAGAGTGTCCCTGTTGTTTTTGATGAGTTTACATGTCTTCTGAACTCACAGTGAACCTGATGAGATTATTGGACCTCCTGCTTCACTGGAAACCATCTGCTGTTCTCCAAATGAAAGACAACCTAACTTAGCCTCACCCACTGCTTCCACCAGTAAAAATATCATGAGGGAGCCTAGAGAGAAGATCGAAGAGGTACAGATCTAGGAACCAAGACTAATGTTCCCAAGTGATGGACATTGTAAAATGTCAGGGGAAACAATAATCAGATAAATAACCAATGATACAATCCTACTTAGGAAAGATTTAAAGGGAAACAACACGAATGAATAATCTTGTTCCTCAAAAGAAAGATTATGATCTTGCTTATTCCCAAAACATGAGCAAGGCATAAATGATTTTTCTCAAAAAGTTTTAAGTGCAATTCTTCTCATCCCACTTCTTATCAAATCATGAGTAACATACATACAGGATCCAAACAAGAAGAAGGTTTACCAAAACTTTCTGCTGCTTTTTTTCATTCCCTTGCTAGTGTAGAGCCAACCTGACCATAAAATGGCTTTAAACTGCATTCCTATTGGGTAGCATACATGCAAGATGAGGTTAACATCATTTCAAAGAAATGAAGCTTCGGATCTTTACCATAACCTAAGGACCAAGCGTCATATTGGTACGAAATGGTCTTCAGAAACAATTGTATACCTAGACCATAGTTAGAAACAACACGAAGTCTAGCTTAACAGTTATACTTATCAACAAAAGAATAGTTATATAAACCTTTGCCGCTACTAAGATTAGACGCCATAGAATATTAATGCTTATGCTCTCACATGAATATGAAGTTGTTTCATGATGGATGAACGCCCTTCATTAAATGATCTTAAAGAAGAGTATACTGAGTACTCCTGGCGTTTTGGAGACAAGTTGTTCCCCACACTGTGTACAAGTTCGACCAACGCTCTTAGTTTAATCAAAGCAAGCACCAGGGCTTCTGGATAGAAGATTTGCCAACTTCTTGATTGAAAAATATTACAAAGGAATAGGACAAAACCTTGTTTATCAGAACACGGGAACCACTCTATTATATACAAATTCAATGTTGATGATATTTATTGGTGTACTTCAATCAGTTGCATGGTGATGAGTTTACTATCTTATGCAGATGAAGCGAATTCATGAGGCAATATGAGATATTAGGTTCTTCCTAAGTTGCAGAAAAAGCAAACAGCTGATGGAATCCTGCTCCATCAGCAAATACTGAAAAGATATACTGGAAAAAATTGCATGCGATGAACAGGCAAGGCTTATGATACACCTGTTCCTACATTCTACCAAACTGTTGCTATTTGAAGAACAATGGTTGAAGCTCACGTTATAGAGGACATCATGTGGTCTCTACCTTATCAATAGCTAGTAACCTGACATTGTGTTTTCTGTTGGTTTCGTGGTGCTAGTTCAAACGCAATCCAAGAATCTCACCTGAAGGCTGTTAAAGATACTCTATAATCTTGTGCGAATAGCAGATCTGTGCTTGTGACCCTAAAGGTAGTTCAATTGACTTATAGATACACGAACGATGCGATTATGCCTGTTCCTTGTTGATAGAAAGAGCACATCAGACTGGCATTTTCTTGGCTCCTTGTCTAATATCAGTGGATCTAAGAAGCTGATTCAGTGCCATTATCATAGCTGATCAGAATACATTGCTTGCCAGCTCTCATGCTGTTCTCACTTGTATGATAGAAACCAGCGAACAGATTTGGTCGTAATCAACACGTGTTCCCAATTTTTGACAACCGGAGCCATCAATATTTAGAATCCAGTCGCACTTTTAAAACCAACCACATTGAATCAACACACTTTTTTGAGAATAATTGTGTAAAAGGTTTAGTGGAGAGCTCTTTCATAAAAGAGGACCAAATTGCAGACTATCTTCACAAAAACCTTGTGTCGTGGTCATTTTGTAGATTAGATTCTTTTAGGCTTAGTTAGGTTTGGTTTTCCTTTTAGTCATAGGTAAGTAGTTTATTGAACATGCTTCCTTACTTTCCATCAATATTGCTAGAAATATTCTCTTGTACTGTGTGTAATATACCATATGTCGAACCTTTATGTTTGTAGATTGAGCTTAGATTCCTTTCCAAAAGTTGAAACCATTGTTGCAAAACGCAGTTAGGCTTAACATTAATTCACAAATACAGAATGATGGTTTAGTACAATATCAGCAGCGGGAAACACGCCAGCTGCTAATATATTTTCGCATTGCATAAGTTATATCTCTTAGAAAATACTTAGACTATTTTTCTTTTTGGAAAGAAATTTATTCTATTCATTATTTTTGGCTGTGATCAAAGCATGATATCACACATCAACAATTAGAGTCGGTATGATATTATGGAATGTTTCTCTCATTATAAATTTCAAAATCTAGCCTATCTAATCTCTGGCTCAACCGCTATATTTCTTCCCCTCTGTTGTTCATTAATGAATTAACTTACCTAATACTATACTTGTGCTAACCGCTTTTTGCAGCTCACAACTCTTCATCACTCGTACACTCTCTCCTTCTTCAATGCTCTGTTCTTCTGACAACAAAATTCAAATTTAAAAGTACGTCTTCATTATACGTTCATCTTTTTCTCCAATCAACCAAATTATGGTGTAGAAACCAAACACATGCAGGAAAGGAAGTAGAATGGTCAATCAAGTGATTTCCTCACAACTCACGGAGTCGATATGAAGTAAACCCAACACTCAACAACCGAATAAAAACAACGATTTACCACCTCACTAATTCTTAGAACTCTAACTCCTACCAAGCTAACCCAATCCCACTTCAGAAACACACCACACACAAAACATCTAACATCAGTCTAGGAAATTGTGCCTACATGCAAATCTAACTGAAGTGGTGTATCCACCATCAAGGTACCAGCACGTTCTCAGGGGGAACATATGCACAGGAGCACAAAGAGTAAACCAGGAGTTTGAAGCAAGTTTCAGTTACTGAAGAGAGGAGTTCAAATTGCGTGGTAAAAGATAGCTCGGTACCTATGGTAGCTTCAGTCAGAGTGAACTACTTTCTGCAGTTAAAAAGGAAGTGAAGAAGAGAAGCGAATAACCAATCAACTGTTCGAAAAGGGGAATACCAAGAGAAGAACAAACAGCAGTCAAACCACCTCGGGGGCTCTTGTTCAAAAAGTTACAGTTCTTTGTAAGGAATCTTCCACTTTTCATTTCTACTGACTTAAGTCTTAGAGTAGGTTATCTGAGATGTCGATTGAGGATGGTTATAATCAATGTGCCTGCTTTGTCCTGATTACACAGAGTCTTGTTGAAATACCAAGTTGATGTCCTTGTCTTTGATTTTCTGCTGTAAATGTGTTGGTGTGAGGACTTTTTATGTGATTTAAAACAGTGCCTGATATGTCTTTGTCGAATGTTGGAGTGTTGAATTAGGTATGTCCGTTTCTTCTGTGCAAGTATGTTAGGAGTTACAAGGATGGGTTTGACAAAGTATTTAGTGATTGTGCCTATGTTGGTAGTCACTCCTGATGAAAATTTATGATTTTCTATTTGGTGGGAAGATGCTCAAGAAATATGTTGTTTTCAAGTCTGTTGATCTGAAGACCATTTATGCTGGTTCTTGCATTCATTGTGTAACAAAGTCTTGCTTCCAAGGCTCAAGGAAGGGGAACAGTACGCATCATGGAGATGTACTTGAAATACTGATGATGAAGAAGATTAAGAATAATATTCCTTCCTTGATGCTCGATCACATCATGAACTGTTATGGTTCATCATCAATTCTATGCCTTATGTTCAATCATCACCCGATTGCTTAAGACAACAAGTTAGCTAAGTGGATCCACTGTACCAGTTACAATGTTCACTAAGGCTATACTTAAGCAAAAGGTCTTGATATTGTGCTGATGTGTTAAGTTCAAGTTTGAGGAACCAATGAGGTTAAGCCCCTCCAAAGAAGAAAGCCAAGGCAGAGACCAGCGGGTCAAAATGTTGTTCTAGAGAGAATGGAGACCAGGAGAAAACTCTTTGGTAAGTTGATGGAACCTGGTCCAGGGATTTCACCTCTTTCAATACCAAAATCGATCAAATGGAGAAGGAGCTGGCTTGACTCGGTTATTGTTGCTTACTGTTCCTGAGTCAAGCTCCAAATGGCTCCAGTATTGAATCTGTTTCTCCCAAGCTCAGGTTTCAGCTCTGGCTGTTGCAAGTAACTTGTGGTTCCGGTATTAAGGAACAATGCATACTGAATGTAAACAACAGCATCATGAAGAAGCAAAGGTTGAGACCCAGCTGATGAGGATGAGGGAGGTCGAGAGGGAGTTGATGATGATGATGAAGCATGCTGAGGAAGATGATGCTGAGCATGATGATGAGGAGGGGAAAGTTGATGGAGAGGGTATCTGTTGCTTCTTGTTTTCCCCTCCCCTATTTTCTTTTGCTTCTCAAATATAACTGATTCTGTTGGTCTGTAACTATTCTCCCCTATCCTCGAACATTTTATTATGTGGAATTAGGTCCTTTTGTTGACTTGTGGTCTGTATGAAACATAATTTTTTGCTATGTTGATGACCTGTTTGACAAATTGTCTTTTTACAGCATAACACTTGAATGGCGGTCGATGCCACTGTATGGATGAGCACATTTAATTTGTGCACATCCACTTTACTTGAGAGATTTTTTAATGATGCCAAAGGGAATTTGTGTCGAAGTTGAAGCCTAGATCTGCTAGTTTAGTTTAAGTTTTTTTTCTTACTGAGGAACCAGTTGAATACTAACTTGTTCATTGAGTCATTAAGTTTAGATTGAGTCATTTCTTTTTCTTACTTAGGGAACCAGTTAGAATAGCTAACTTGTTCATTGAGTCATTAATTTAGATTGAGTCATTTTCTTTTCTTACTTAGGACCAGTTAGAATAGCTAACTTGTCATTTTAGTTCTTGAGTTGCTGGCTGTGCTCAAATTCTTTTGAGTACCAAATTGAAGTTTTCTAGTTCTAACTTGCCTTGGTTGCAGAACTTCATTTAGTTTTCATCATCAAAAAGGGGATTTGTGATCCCTTAGGTTTTGAATGATGATAAACCATTACAGGAAACAGGACACTTAATTGTGCATATAATTGTTTTGGAACCAGCTGATTTAGGATACTTTTTCCCCCAGACAAGTTATACTTATTGTGTATGCATTGAAACTAACTTGTTTGTTATAGAACAACTGAATACACACAAAGCTCATATACTGGTCCAAACCTAGCAAAGCTGTTCCTGACTGTATGCTGAAAAACATCATATACCTTTTATTGCACTTTAACCATGTTACATGTGCAGTAATAGGATGATTCCAAGACTTGAAGTGTGAAGCCTTTCGAAGACATTCGAAGAGAAGTGTGCTCAAAATTGAAGTATTTAAAGGAAGATTCAAAGTCTTGAAGATTACATGAAGAGATAGAGAAATACTCTTTAAAAGTTTAGATCTAAGAATTCATGTAATAATGCTCTGTAGGTATGACTTAATTGTTATGGTTTAAGTGCTATATGTGTTCTGAGTTATGGAATGATCTTTATGGTACAAGAATAGAACAGAATTCATAACATAATTAGGAACCAGCTGGGGAACCAGCTGTGTCCTCTGAGTGAAAATTATGGCTGCGGTTTTGAAAAGGAGTTTTTCTAAAAATATTTGTAAAAAGATATTTGAAAATAAAGTTTGCAGGCTGGAATATAGATGAGAATATGGTTGTTGCCGTAAACCTAGGAGTTATATATCTTGTTCGATTATTCCTTAAAAGATTAAAATCGAACAAGATAAATACTTTCCATAAATCCCATCTTGCCTTGATCGGCAAGTAGAATTTAAGGAACTAGGGTTTAGGTCAAAAAACATATAAATACTCATCTATACTCATTTAAGGAAACTAGGTTTAGGACATCTTCCTCGGGCCAAATAGAGCTGCTGCCTCGTGCCTACCGCATTAAGCAGACGTCGCTGCAACTCATTTCACAAATGCCTCGGGCATGCTCGAGGCATTTAAATTCAAATGCTTCGGCTTTTGTAAAACCACGAGGCATTTGTGAGGTTAAATAATTCGGGCTCTGAAAAGCACGAAGCATTTTGCTATAAGGCTTCATTGTTTTATAAATGCCCAAAGCATTTAAGAGCAAAAAAAATTCAAAATAATAAATTTTTGAATTTTGACCATACAATATTATTATATAAATTATTATTATTATTAAAATGTATCTTATACAAATTTTTTATAATACAAATCAATGAATACAGTTTACTACAACGATTTACACATTAAACTAATTCTAATGAAGAAACCTTGATGTAACACCTATTATCCCTCGCAAGCTTGATGTTAGTGCAGCCTATACAGTAGAGTGGAAGGTGACGTCTGACCTTATGATGTCACTACTCACTACATATACATATTGGATTATAGATGAGCCCCAACAGCTGTTGCATGCACAACAACAGGACAAAAACAACAACAACAATGTGCGCGGCAGCAGCACAACAGCAGGACAACAACTTCCAATATAAGTCTTGATACCCTCCTCTCGTATATACATTCAGTTTTAGTAACTTCCCTGAAATGCAGATAAAGAAAACATTTAATTTGAACCCAAATGTATTATTAGAAGAGAGAGAAAAAAGGCAAGATAAATTTGACAACATTAACTCACTCTTCAAAAATAATCATCTTTTGTATGAGTCATATACGACATGATATTTTTGACATCTCATTCGCTCAAATATAAGACATGATACAAAAATAATCAATCTATTTGATCTATTATTAATACAAAAATTGACCAGAAAATTTAAAGAAATGTATGATATAACATTAAAGTGCAAAATCTAGCATAAGAAACCATGGCCTAAATGCAGATGTTGAACTTCAGCTCGTTTCTAAAACAATAAGATGAATCCAAAAGTTAGACCAAAAGCACAATAATGTTCGTTCATCCATTGAATCAACAGAAAATATACTTCGTATTAAGTATGGTATCTGTCAATCCACTTAATATACACAGCAGCAACTCAACTGTAAAAGCTCTATGCAATTCCACTCTTATAGCTACTCCAATCTTATAGCATAGAAATGAATGAATTGAACGATACCAGTGTAGCAGCAGCAACAGTTGTCCTGCCTCAGGCTCTGTGCAGAGGCAGTGTGATTTTGTGAAGAAAGTAGCAGGAGCATTACAGGAAGTAGTAGCTGCAAACAACATCAGTAAAACTCACGTCAGGCAGCAGCAGAGTTCTGAACGAGTAATTTTTAATATTAAGGTAGAAAGGGAGGGAAAAGAGTAACACAAATCACTTTTGAATTAGATAGCAAGGTCATGTGAAAATCCAGGACACCTCAACCAAATCAAATACAAAGCACTCACATGGATGATATTATTTATTCCTTTGGAATTGTTTACATATAATTGCATCTAAATATACACCAGTTTCCTAGCTTTACAACTAAACTACATTATATTAATCTACCGGAACAAGATTCTAAAGTTTAATTGTTTGTACGTACCTGTTGCATACTCTAAGAATTTCAATAAACATGGGCTTCAAATCAGTCGAGGAGGATACAAGCTATGGTAAAATAGCAAGTTCAATGGACCATATGTCTCTGACTACTTGTTAATAGATGTGTCACAGCTGAACTTGTATGAACCAGCTGTGTTCAAGATCGACATTCAGGTCCTTTCTGCACACACGATATTCAGATATTGAACATAGGTGTGGAATAAGCTTTATAAACTAATAGAAAGAGATGGCGCATACTGAAATATTTACAAGGACAACCAAAAGAATCCCTTTTTTCCATCAACTAAAATATCAAATCATCAATTAGAGAAAGAACTCATGAAGCTCAATTCGAGCAAATACAAGGAAAGAGGTCAGGAAATAAACCCATTGATATGTATGATAACACAAATTTAATTTCTACTCCCAAATATTTGAATTGGGTTAATATTAAACAGATCCAAAAGTAATTTGCAGCATAAAAAACAAAACAATTGTGTTTACCAATTAAGATCAAACGAATGGCATAGGCAAAGAAACCTGAAAATTAATTAGAAATTGGAGTTAAGATTTGATGTTAAGGAAAAAATCAAAATGAGATGATTAAATTACTACTCATAACTAATACACAGTGAATTTGTGAATTCAGCGACGCAGCTCGCGCTGGTGGGCTTGACGAAGATAATTCAGCGGCGCAATTCTCTCGTCCACCGCAAATTAGGGTTTCGATGGCTATTGATTGTGTAGCGCGACGAACTAAAGGAGGGTATGTGAGAGTATTTTGTTGCGGCGTGGAGGAGGTCTGAACTTTGAAGGGCGTCAATGGTGGAGACTGGAGAGACTATCGACTAGTGTCGAGCATGATAGAGTGAGGAAGAATGTAGCGTAGGGTTTGTTTCAAATGGAAGTATATTTGTTTAAGTGTTAATTTTTTTTATTTTATGAGGGAGCTCATAGTGGTTCTGAGTATGCGAGGGAAATGAAAATGATGCGGGTTTTAATGCCAAAGTTCAAATGCCTCGGGTGTTAAAAATTAGAAAGCATTTGAGTATTTAAATGCCACGGGTTTTTACATACCCAGCATTAAGTGTTAAATGCTCGGTGTTTTGATACCCGAGGCTTTGCAATATATTATTTTTTCGATTTTTCCACTAGTATACAACCTCTCACGCGATCAAAAGAGTTTTATATTTTTGAGCGAAAAACACAAAGCACTAAAGACACAAGAACCTTACTTTGAGTCATACACAAGAGCATTAGTCGAGCTTTATTATTTCTCTTATTAGCTTATTAGAAGTAAATCAAAAGAGAGAAAAAGTTGTCATTATAAAGGTATTCAACAGAGGGGTTGAAGGCCTGGTGAGTGTTTGTGAGTTCAAACACAAATTGGAKTTACGAGTGTGAGTCAAGTGCACATTCAGAGTTGAGTGTGGGGTGTGCTGGTTCCCGAAGTAGGGAAACAGTAGAGTGAGTGTGTTCTTTGTTTTTCGGAGTAGATTAATAAAAGAACACAGGGTAGGAGGACGTAGCCCAGAGTTGGGTGAACCTCGTTAAATCTTTTGTGTTCTTTATTGCTTTATTTATATTCCGCTGCTTACAGGAACCATCCCAACTGGTTCTTCATACTAAGTCCGAAAAGAAAGAAAAATTGGTAATAGATGATTATACTCAATTCACCCCCCCCCCCCTCTTGAGTATCACATAACCTTCAGGTATCAAATAAGTTGCTCACAATGCATGTCATGCTTACAAAGTCACGTTTAATCGCTTAAAACTCATAAATCCAATATCTTACTTATAAACAAAGAACATCCCACAAACATGCTTATAATTCCTTTGAATATACAATTTCTCATTCGCTTTTGGGAATGAGTGTATCTAGTTAGTTATCAATACTCATCTAGAATTTGGTATATGAATATCCACCCAATCACAATAATATATGAGCTATTATAATCATATTTATATTTTCACATGGAAATATTTATAAGAGAACACGTTTATATAAATGGTGGATTATCTAAGATTTATAATTTTGGAACTATTAAAAAAACTCTACATCATGTATGAGTACAACTATGATAATGGTGAAAGAGATGCACACCTTCAAGATTGCATATCTTATAACTATAAGCATACAGACATACACAACCTTCTCGTGATATAGAAGATAAAACATCATAAAAATATTGAGCGTGATAAAGACAAATATCATGACAAATTAGACGCTATACACATTGATAACACACATTCATTCGATCATTATTATATTCTTTATAGTTTGTATAACGTCTACGTATCTCATGTTCTCACTAGAATTAAAAGAAAGCATATCTTTAAGAGATATATTAGGTGGTCTATCATTCTTTTCGATAACGTTAAGGGCCACAAAACTCAAATTTTGCAAGATTAGATATATTTSACYACACAAAATAACGCTATTATAAGTCATGGTTACAAAATGATGTATTAAACCTCCACTAATATGTATAAAGTACTTTGATATCAAACATCATATCAAAGTGCAAAATGAATATGCACTAATAAGATCAAAAATTCAAAATATAACTTTGCAATCTGTTAAGTAATTTGATGTTTTGATGATCAATAAAAATATTTTTACCTTTATTCACTAAAAAGACAACGAGGCATCAAGAGATATTTCATCTTAATTGGTAAACTAATCAARCTGTGATAAAGAATGCATAGCTGACTAGATAATTTATCCCTTTTGACCAGATTAGTTTATTACGTACATATGTTATGCGTGCAGATATATCATATATGTGAATTTATACTTCGTTTATGGAATAAGTTCATCAAAGTATTGTACTAGAATAATAGAGATAACGTGTACAATTTGGCAGGTACATTATCCATCATCCCATATTTTATCACAAGTTAACTTTTCTTTCTTCATATACACAAAGAGATGAAAGTTGCTTTACTTGGTTCATGCATATATATATATATATATATATATATATATAGAGAGAGAGAGAGAGTCAGGATCCAGTGAAAACCACATGTTATATGAGAACGTGAAAACCAAAATAAGCGGGTACATTTTACATTTTAAGGAGTACATACAAGCAGTAAAGGGGTACACAACACTTTGACCTACTGTTGATGAACATGACACGCGTACCCCTTTAAACCTTCAATGTACCCTAYATTGAATTGTCAAGAGTCACATCATTATTATGGTCAAGACTTATTAAGCATTAGGAAAAATTGTCAACTTCCAACTTTTAGTTGGGAGTTTTTGTAAACTCCCACCTCGATCACATTCCGTTAAAAAATCTGTTAAATTGGGTGGTATATCTGTCTTTTCCTCCTCTATTTTTCCTTATCTCTCCCTTCCACCCACGAGGCCACGATCCACCTTTTCACTTACTTTCTTACGTACTCTTCTTCCTCATCAAAAACAACAAGAATTAAAAAAAAAGTAAAAAACATATAAAATCATATACCAATTGCAATATTGAACCAAATTCGAAAAATACAAAACCAATACAACATTTCGCAACTTTGTATTCTCATAGTATTAAGAAAACTACTTTCAGATAATAAATATAAGTGTTATACAATTAAATATCTAGTTCAATCAAAAATGCAATTGAAGAAAAGCACAATTTTAAATTAAGAAGGCAAAATTAGCTGACTTGAACATATGAACAAAGCAAGAAAATTAAAACTACTAATCCAAATAATCAAATTTTCACCAAAATATATAAGCTAAAACAAATCACAAAAAAGAATAATTGAAGAAATGCAAGGATTCAAACAACCTTAGCTAGCTATGACATAATTAACAAGCTTGGAGCAGCCATAAAAGTCCGGCCCTAATTCCTCTTCAATTGGTGAAAATTAAAATAGTGAGTTGAAGAACAATGCTGAAGTAAAGAATCGCAAGAAGTGCAGTAGAAGTCAGAAAACAAACACTTGAAATCAGAATGTTCATTAGCGTTTTCCTTGTTATCATTATCTTCATTCCAATCATCACAACCATCATCAGATTCGTCGATTTCTAGGTCTGAATCATCGAATTCGAGGTCTTTCTCACGCTTTGACGCCATTGAAGGAGGCTTCAATTCGAAATTCAATGGTGAGAAATGAGAGCGTGACTGTGCGAGTTGATTGAGGAGAGGAAGAAGAGGAAGAAAGAAAGTGAAATGGTGAATCTATCGTGGGTGGAAGGGAGAGGTAAGGAAGAAGAAAGGAGGAAAAGACATAAATACCCCTCAATTTAACAAATTTTCTAACGGAAGCAAACGGAGGTGGGAGTTTACAAAAACTCCCAACTAAAAGGTGGGAGTTGGCAATTTTTTGTAAGCATTATAGGTTACAAGATATAATTCTAGAATTATTGAGTACATAAAACTAGGGAGATAAATGGACATCCACCAAAAACACATATTATATTACATAACACTTTCATATTAATAAGATTAGTTTCACTAATCAACTTACTTTTTATATTTTATGCATTCACTAACTTAATACCACAATTAATTCTTAATCTCTACAATTAGCCTAAGAATACAAAAATCCTAAACTAAGAACCTTATGCTTTAATGTTATAGCAATCAAGTTCATTTGAGCCTTTCTTCTTCAAAGTACTCGATCATATGAGTGAAGGCATTGTGTCCTTAATCAATTGTGCAATTACTAAAAATAAATTAGGATTATATTATGGAGATAACTGTTAGGTTATATTAATAGTCATATTTACTTGTAAGAGAATAATTATGACTAGTAGGCCAATATGATTTGGGACTACCGCTAATATTGGCGCCAGAATTAAGAAGAAAAGAAGAAAAGAATTTAACTGGTGATGTTGGTAAAAGCTCAAACAGGTAATGYGTGTGAAAGATGATTAATGGTGGGATTAATTTGATCAAAAGAAGAAGAGGGATGGTTCTGCTCTGATACCAATTATGTGGTGCTAAGGAGCATCACACGCAAATTACTTCAGGACAAGCAGAAAGCAAGAAGAAGAAAGGAGAAGATTAGAGAGAAGAGGAAGAAAGAAAGAGATTAGAGAGGAAAATTGTATTATGCATTTCATGAAATCGAATAATGATTCATTACAAGTATTTATAAGCTCAGATCATCAATTGATCATTGCCAGCTCATTAACAACTAATTTGCAMAACTAATTCCTACTTAGATATGCTAAATCCCAACTGATTGAATACAATAGATTTTGCGCGGGAAAAGCGGTTATAAGCTAGAAATCAATTAAWCAAACAATTGAGCTATTAAATRGAACAATTGAGCTAATTAAGCTATTAATTGAATCAATCAAGCTCCTAATATGCCATAACATGTTGTTTGCTAACTTCTCCAATTCATCTCTCTCTAATATGCTTCTTACCATCATATTCAATTTTTTTCTACAATTTTTTAWTTCAGTTTTTTTGGGAGTTATCAGCTCAATCCATCGTTTTTGGTATATATTGCTACAAATTGTGCTCGAAATCAATCACTTTGTTTTAATCTTATGTCTAGGAGCCCAGTTAAATTTCTCAACTCTCAACTCTCCTCTTTTCTGGCTAATCAATTCTTTATTCCTTTAATCATAATTCTTACTGTAGTTTTTTATAATGGCGGATTTTTTGAAAGATTGTTGCTTTGTTAGTTATTATTGTTAGTACTATAATCTTATGTCTTAATTCTTAAATTTTATTCAAGTTATGCTTGGTATTTTTTTTGTTTTTAATGAATATTGGGGCTTTGTTTGGGTTTGTGAATAGTGAACTTTGTTTAAATCRGCGGAAAGAATTTAAAGATTGTTGCTTTATGAGTTATTATAGTACGTACTACAATATTATTATTGCGATTTTTTTCCTGGTTTTGCATCATCATTATCATTATTATCAAATTAAGTTTAATTGTTGCTGCATTTTATTCCATATACTTGTGGTTTATGATGATGCTGAAATCGAAAAATGAGTGCTGATGAATTGGGTGTTGTTGAAAGGCTTTGTAAAGGGTTTTGTGATTGAATGGAGGTTGAAAAAAGAGTTAGAATGATATAAATGGAGGGAAATTGGGGAAGAAACAAGCAAAAGGGGGAAAAAAACCAAGTCACATGCCTCTCACATGACTTTAGTCACCACAAAATCGGAGTGAACGTCGGAAAATCAAACTAGGTAGTGGTCACTGGTCAACAAACTTTAGGCTAGTTTAAGTAGTTTTGTAATTTCTCGCAAAAWAAGTTGTAACTTAAGTACTATTGCACAATTTTTCCAATAATATTAAAACAATTATTACCACGACYAACAGGAGAAAAATTAAACATTGTATATACATTCACAAAAAAGGAATTAGTCAAACCTTTTTGAGATCCTAGTTCAAAGTGAGTGCTAACTATTGTTTGAACATAGTTCACTCATTACATCTATAATTAGATGTTTACCTTTTTCTTTGTTCCCGAAGTAATAAAATGTGAGTGTGAAACCAAAAGTACAGTAAAGAGTAAAGATCATTATTTTCACTGTGGAGCCTAAACTCGTAGGTGGTAGCCCTAACATTAAATCATCTCCAATAGTTATTTCTTCTGATTTCTTAACGTACTATTTAAATTTATCTAAACCCTTAACGCTAACGTCAGATCGAGCATCTTCAATGGTTATACCGTCTTAGTTCTTATTATGCCATTTTAAATTTCTCTTCTTCAACCGGAGGCCTCTGACTAAATCATCAAGAAGAGAAGACACCCAAGAACTGAAAAGGAGGTTTAATTTGCCAACTCTAATTTCACACTATCACTTTTATTTTGGGTTTATTATAGTGAAACTCAATCGAAGGTGCTTCTTAAATACATCGCAAACTTCTTCATATATTCGTCATCTACCTATGTTGCTTTGTTTTTTGGTCACTTTAATTTAAATCAAAAGTGCTTATAAAATGTTGTTTTTTGGTCACTTTAATTGAATTTATCGTTTATAATGGTGTTAGTGTGTTACAGATCAGGATTCGTCCATTCTCCCTTCACACTACACTATTTCGGAGTTTGGACAATTTTTCCGATCCATTACGAATTTGGTATAATAAAAACCTCTTTGCATTTTTATGTGTTTCATTTTCATATTATTACCATCATAGGCAATACATTTTTTCTAACTAAATACTCATTATAGATCCAATTTGTTTTATTAATTAACTTTTTTTTTTCTTATGTGCTAGTATGCACACGAATAACAGCAAAAGGGATATACTGGCGCTCAAGTGTTCCAGCGTGGTACAATTCTAAATTTCATGTTTTTTTTTTTTTTACTTCACTAGCTACTTTAATTCTTATGATGAGACTGAATTAATTGGGAATTTCTAATCAATTCTGGAGATTGATTTCCAGTGATGTAGTTGTAATTATGTGCAACTTTTATTTAGCTCATCAGCTCATGTGCTTCTTAATTAAATGTCATCCACCCAAATGTTGTACATAATTACAATTACCCCATTGGACTGATTAAATCAATCCCTAGGATTGATTAGAAATTTTCCCTAGCTATTGCTTAACGGGTGCCTTTTGGTTTTGCTTCGTTAATTTAAGTTTAAAATTGTATGGTACTCCATATTTTTTTGTTTACAATTTTGATTACCTATACATTTGGAATCATGTTTCAAAACTAATTTCAATATAAGGGCTATAWAAAACTATATAAGAAATGAAGTACACATTAAGAATATATTAATTTGTATTTGACATTAACTAAACATTAATTACAGAGTTCGACCTATAAATATATCATGAATTTACATTCATATTCTTTTTCTACAATTTAGTATTGGTTTTGTTAATCAGTACTAAAATAGCTAGTACAAATTTTTTGATAAGCTAGTGTGAAACTCTGAATCATTGACACCATTATTCCATTGCATGTATGCACTTACTAAGAAACAGAGAGCATAAAACACAAATTTGAAAATGGCTTCAAGAATGGATGTAGAGAGAGTGTTAGAGTATATATTATATTCCTGGGCTTGAAATGTGGATGCAGCACAGACCCACTCATAGCTGGCGCGAATTAATTCCACTTAGAAGGGASWGGGAGGTGAGATTCGAACCCGTGACCTCTGTGTCACGCTGGCTCTGATACCATGTTACAGGACCATCTCAACCAAAAGCTTAAGCTGATGGTTGAGGRCCAGGAATATAATATATACTCTAACAGAGAGGGAGCTCTTATGGATTCAACGATGTTGCAGAAACTACAGATGATGTAGAACATCCACACATACCGCCTGCAGAAGATATTGTTGCAGGAAATGAAGGACGTCCATGGATGGTTTACTTTTGCACCCTGGTCGCAGTTTGTGGGTCCTATCAGTTTGGAGCTTGTGTATGTACCCTTTAACACTTTTAACTATGTGATGCCGTAACTTATGTACGTGAGAAGTGAGATTTTATAAAAATGTTACAGCGGACCAAATCAATCAAAACATTAATAAGTTGAAAATATGGATGCAACACAAATCTTTTTATTTTTATTTATTTTTTTTGTGTGAAAAGGAGGGCAGCAATTAATTAATCAATGGAGAATAGTTTACAGCATCATTGTTCTGAACAGAAAAGGAAGTACWTTCCCTAGGATCAGATACATTAGTATTAGTAATAGCATTACATAAATCAGATTGATATATACAAATCATGCACCGAAAAGGGGGGCTAGCTATGCAAAACAAATCGATCATGTTGTCCATTCCTAAGTGTTGCTGCTCTTTTTGCCATACAATCCGCAACCGCATTAGTTTTTCTTCCCTCATACTGAATTTCACACCTTGAAAAAAGTGTTCTCAGTACCCTGCACTCATTAAGTATATTAAGAAACACATTATCAATATTAGAGTTACACTCGAGATCGCAAACAAGTGAAACAACCATCTCAACATCAGAAGCAAAGCAATTACGATATCAGTCCATCCTTGTTCCTCCGCAAACCACAAGGCTTCTCTAATAGCAAGAAGTTCAGTCTGATAAGGGAACAAAGATATTATGGGTTTGTACAAGGATTGTTTGTCTTTTACCACCTTTTCGTTGCAACTTTTCAAAAACTCTCACCTTTTGTTGTTTTTTGTTTTTATACTTCCACCGTTACTTTCCTAAATTTCTAAAACTCCCACCCTTTAACGGTTCCTTATTTTTTTCCGTTAAATTGGGAATTAATTTGGTAATTTTTTGCCTTTTCCATACTTCCACCTTCCCAACACCCTCGACACATTCCCTTTCACCCTCTTCTTCTTCTTCCTTCTTCCTTCTTCCTTCTTCCTCCTCTTATTACTCTCTTCTTCTTTCTCCTCTCTTCTTTCACCATCACAATTTCCATAATAAAATCAAATACAAATTTATACAATTAAACCCCCAAATACAAATTCATACAATTATATATCAACAAGAAAAAGGCCAATCAAAAAACCCCAAAAAAAACAAATCTTTGGTGAACTTGGACTGCCATGACGAGCAAGGGTGGTCGTGGGGTGCGTGACTGAGATCACACGCAAAGGCAGAGGAGGAACGAATGAAGATGGCAGTAGGGTGCTACAGCAACGACAGTAATCAGGAGATCGATGAAGCGGCGCGACATTTAACCAAGAATATGCATTTATCAACTTACAACCTGTTTGGTAGAGAGAAAATGGTGGGAAAGGAAGAGAAGTGAAAGGAAATGTAACACTTTTCGTCATTTGGTAAAAAAATAAGGAGGGAAAAGAAAAGAACTGAAAGGAATAGACGGTAAAGTTTTTTTACAATTTCTTTCCTTTCCTCCCAAAATTGGAGGAATTTAGGAGGAAAGAAAAAAACAAACTTAATTTTAATTCCTTCCCTTCCCTTCCTTTATTAATGTCTAACCAAACATGGGAAAATAAGCTGGATTTCTTTCACTTCCTCTATTTGAATCAAACATGGGAAAATAAGCTTAATTTCTCTTCTTTTCCTTTCTCATCCTTTCTCTTCTTTTCCTTTCTCTTCCCCTCCTTCACTAATATTAAACCAAACATGCTATTAGTGTCAATTGTATGTTTTTCTGCCAAATTGTTATTTTTGAATCTAATTATCAGTTAGGGTTTGGCATTTGTTGGGATTAGTTAATTAAAATACTTGTTAATGGGATGGGTCTTGCAAATCTAAAAACATTAATTTAGGACAGAATTTGAAAAGTAGAAAACACTAATTTTGRTTGGACACTCAAACTTGAAGAAAAKATAGAGTTTTGAAGGTTTAGGAAGGAGTTGGTGAAATCGAGGGAAGAAATGGCAATATTAGGGGATAAGAGAGGAGTGCGTGGGCCCACATCATAATAGAAAATGTAACTAAGGGGTTAAATGGTGTGAGTTTTAGAACATTTGGCAAGTTAAATGTGAGAAGTTTAGAAAAATTGTAACCTAATGGTGGTAAAGGACAAAAAAATCCTTTGTAGAAACCCTTCATCGAGTGACCTCTCATATCACTACCAATTCGAGCTACACCAGCATCCAAAGACTCCTTCCAAGCACCATCAACATTAATTTTAGGATTTTTTAGATAATACCACCTTTTAGTTACCACTTTTTAAAAATTCCTACCTTTTGTTTTTTTTTTAAAATTCCCACCTTATAGTTCTATTTTCATAAATTTTCCCACCTCTTAACGGATTAGTTAGCAGAAGTGTTAACTTGTGGGTCCCACTTTGTTTTTGTTATTGAAGTTAACCATACTCTTCCCCTTTGACCCCGATACAACTTCCCCTGTGTTTTCTCTTCATCGACAGTCTTTCTCTTCTTCTTCTTCCTCCAYTGRTAAACAAAGGAACAGTACTAGTTTTGTCCGAAAAATTAGATTGGGAATTAGGCTTAGCAGCGTGATTATCACCATCCATAGTTTGAGGGTCCTTAATCAAACAAAAATCAGTCGATTGAATCACTGAAGGGCTCGACCCATTACCTGCCAACACCAAAGTGTTCGACCCATTACCTGCCATTGCCGAAGCCGAATTACTCGACCCATTTGCATTCAATTGAAGAGAAACAAGGGTCGAAAAATCATGGGCCAAAGTACGCTGCTGTTGAAGGCTGTGCAAGGAGGAACGAGGYGATAAAATCTCCTCATCAGAACTGATTTCCAGGTCTGAAATCACCTCCTTCTCCTTACTCGCTGCAATCGCATCCAACGTCGCCTGAGATTTCGCCGTGTTTTTCGATACTGGCCGAGTAACCGAAGTGTTGTGACCTTGACTCCCCTTCATCGGCTTCCTAGGGCGGCCTTGTTTGCCCCCTGCCATGGCTCACACAAGGTGGAGGAGCTCAGAGAACCCTAGAGAGAGAGAGAGAGAGAGAGAGAGAGAGAGAGAGAGAGAGAGAGAGAGAGAGAGAGAGCTTACTAGTTGTTTGGTGCTCGCCTGCTTGTTGCTGAGTTGGCGTAGTGCTACTTGTGTTGAGTTGAGTATTTATGCAATGTTGAAGCATTGTTGAATAACAAATGTAGCTGGGTGATGTTGTGAAGTTGTTAGATGGTGAGGGAAATGACGCTTTAGATGGTGAAATTAGTAGCTGAGAGTTGAGAATGATGAAAGCTCCAATGCTCGTGAATGATTTGTTGGGATGCGAAGTAACTGACTTGGAAATTGGTGGACTGTGGATGCTGTGGTAGGAATTTGGCAATTGACATTCTTTAATCTGTACCATCCATGGAATGTTTCAACTAGTAATGGAAACTATCAATTAACTAGAAGAAGAAGAGAAAGGCTGTCGATGAAGAGAAAGCATAGGAGAAGATGTATCGGGGTTAAAGGGGAAGAGTTTGGTTGACTTCAATAATAAAAACAAAGTGGGACCCACAAGTTAACACTTCTGTTAACTAATCTGTTAAAAGGTGGAAAAATTTAAGAAAATAGAACTATAAGGTGGGAATTTT
>SNQN01002907.1:26240-67361 GCA_008642245.1 Bassia scoparia
AAAAAAAAACAAAAGGTGGGAATTTTTAAAAAGTGGTAACTAAAAGGTGGTATTATCCAAAAAATCCTTAATTTTAATCACATCATTTATGGGGGTAAKCAATGATAAATTCTCCCAGTTGGTGGCATGGTGGATAAGGCATTGTTCTGGTGTTGTTGAGGAAGGTTTTCAAAAAGCTCAGAGGCATAAAAATGTGTTCGTTGTGTCAACAGTCAACACATTGTGAAGGACTTTGATTCATTTTCCTATATACCCAGGCCAACTGTTCCTTCTTTTCCAAATGTCCCATAAGAGATAAGGGGCAAAAAGCTTTCCGTGAATTCCTTTATAATTTGGGGTGTTACTAAGAACATGTAAGACCCAATCTGGAGAACTAAGAAGTGAGGTTGGCCAAGATAGAAATCTTTCATATTTAATATGATATAGTGATATCATGTTTAAGGATCAACTTATTAAGTTGATATCCAATATGAAAGTACTTTAATTAATATGTCTATTGTTAGTTATATCTGTACAACAGCTAATGTATTGTTAATGGATTGATTTATAGGCAGGCTACTCATCTCCCACTGAGGTTGCCATCACTAAAGAACTTCAATTGTCAAACGCTGAGGTTTGCTAACTTTCTACTCCTATTATAATAACTTGGGAACAATGGCTAGCTAGTTGCTACTAGTATTATTTCTTTTTTAATCATCTTCTAACAGTCTCATTTCACTCCCATTATTTCCAAGCAGTTCTCACTTTTCGGTTCATTACTAACCTTTGGTGCAATGTTTGGTGCAATAACAAGTGGTCCAACAGCTGACTTCATAGGTCGAATATGGGTATGAATTAGTTAATCAAAATAATCTGTCATGTATAATATACTTTCACTGCAACTGAATGTTTCCAAATAATTTTTAAAAATAGGGTATAATTGTGCAACATAAAATATTTATTTGTTGAAAACATTCAGTTAAGATTGGATTTTATATAAAGGGTTTTTTTTTTTGGTAAAAAAGCTACCTTTTCTAGAACACTTTTTGGGACAAATCATCTTTTGTAGACTTTTTTCTTTTGCGAAAAACCATTTTTTTGTAGGGGTTTTGTTTGTTGACCTCCATCTTTCCACCGGGTTCCGACTTTGATTCATGTTTTTCCTTTATTCTTTTCACCATTTTTGTTTGTTCCTCATCTAATTAATATCATCTCCATTTTGCATTTTTGTACGAGTAGTCACTTCGTGATCATCAATTACACTCGTAATTCGACATTCGTCATTGTTTTTTTTTTCCTTAAAATTTCGATAATAAGATGATAGTCAACAAGAAAACGTGAGATAAGAGGGTTTTAGGCAACCAAATAATTAGATAAGATGGTTTTAAACAACAAAATAGTTAGATAATAAGATTGTTTTAGGCAACCAAAATAGCTAAATAAGATGGTTTTTTGCAAAAAWGTTTACAAAAGATGGTTTGTCACAAAACAAAAGTTGCAATCACCCTTATATAAAGCATAAATTTGCAATCATCATGAAAATTTTGGCAAAGTTGAAAAACTACAGGCAATGAGGATCTATGCTAGTTGTTGTTTGGCAGGATGGCTAGCTATATATTTTTCAAAGGTAAGTAGAAAGTTGAGACTATTATTTGTTGTTATCATGATCTATCGTTATAAAATAAACTTGAAAGGAATGTGATCATGAGAGTTTGGTTTACCAAACCAGCGTTGTATAGTGTTGAACATAGGAAGAGTCGGTGGTGGATATGGAATGGGCGCCTTCTCCTACGTGGTACGTACGTTTGTTCGATCTATGTTATGTATGCAAAGCTAGTACATACTCACTGATAATTGTATGCTGTAGTGATAGTTAAGTAATTTGTGTTGGATTATAGCAAGGTTCAATGTGATAACAAATTAATTATAGGTACCCGTTTATATAGCGGAAATAGCACCTGTAAGCCTTCGAGGAGCACTGACAACATTGAATCAGGTAATCTCTTAGTCCATTTTGTGCACTTATAAACTATATATGTTAAACATACCATGATCTTATAGTATATTGTTAAACCAACTTTTTTCTACCGTACGTATTTCTTCTACAGGTTATGATCACTGTCGGTATCGCAATTGCATTTATCGCCGGGATACCATTATCATGGCGGGCATTAGCGTTAATGGGTAAGGGTTCACCACATCTAATCTAATCTAATAACATATACTAAAACAATCCCCATTATTTCATATTTTTCTTCCTAAATTTTCTTCTCATCCCCACCTTATTAATTACTTGCCCTTAATGCACGCGATGTGTGCGTCGATTATTTCTGCAATTAATCTTTAAATTTGATTAAATTATATATATATTTTTGGGTAGAAATAATAATAATAATAATAATAATAATATTATTATTATTATTATTATTATTATTATTATTACTATTACTATTATTATTATTATTATTATTATTATTATTATTATTATTAGCCTTCGGGCACTTTATGGCTGAGAATGTACTGATGAAAAATAATATGCTTACAAAGATATATAAAGTTGATAATCACACATTTAATAAGTTTAGATGATTTTCTTATACACATATCGAGCCTAAAAGTGAGGGATAGATCAAGTGATTAAAGCTTCCCTCCCAATTTTAGGAGATAATTTAGGGATTGATTCTCCTCCCGACCCTTGTGGCTCTCTTAACACAAAAAAAAAAAAAAATCGAGCTTAAGAAAAATTAAATTGATATAGTAGTACCAACATAAAATGGTAACGTAAGTGAAAAATAATTAACATAGAAATTTTACACTAATATAAATTATAAATAATCTGGAACAAAAGTGGAGTTGTTGTTATTATTTCTATTATATAAGCTAAGGGAAGTCATGGTGTCCCCTGTGAAAATACAATTCTACCCAGGGCCGTTCCAGGGAATTTTAGGGCCCGGGGCGAATGACTAAATAGGGGCCCGTAAACAGTTGGAAAGTGTTTTTGTCATTTTTATGAAGAAAAAAAATTATGTAGGTCATAAATATTCCCTCCGTAACGAAATAAATGCAACAATTGATTTTTTTACGGATTTTTAGAAAGAGATATAATAATTTAAACGATTAAATTAGTCAATATAATTTTAATACAATGAAGAATAGGATGAGTATATTTTTAATGTTAAAAAAAAAATTACTTTACATTTAAAAAAATTATTTAAAAGATAAACAAAAGTATGGAGTATACATTATACTACTTACAACATCTTTATTAGTGCATAATGGATTATTCTCTTAAAAATTAATATTGTTTTGAAAAGTAAATTTATCTATATAATACAAGTAATATGCATTATTTCCAATTGCTATAAATTAAGGGGACAAACCAAAAATACAAGATCAGATTTAAAGACCTCGCATAAAAAGCTACAACGGATACTTAAAAACATACTCCGTATATAAATAGTTTTTATAAACAATAAGTCAATACTTCGTACAGATAAACCATTTATTTATCGTAATAATGTCAAAGCAAATTTGAATCAAGTGAAAATTAGAAATATATTACGGAGTATACTATATTAGGAATAAAATATGTTGACATTATATTAAAAGAATGTGAACATGAGTTTTTTTTTTTTTGGTAAAATCATACTCCGTAAATAAGAATCCATTAAAAACATATTAAAAAGAAATTGTATTAATCTTTATTATATAAGGGAAGAAGGGGGCAGGAGGATCCTGTCCGGAAAATTCCTAGTCAATCCAATGGATTGACAATCCAATGACATTTTGGTAAATAAATGAAAAAAAAGAAAAAGATAAATGGCAATGTTGTAAATGAAATATTCGATTTATTTACTAAAATGCCATTGGATTGACAATTTTTGTCAATCCATTGAATGGACTAGGCATCCCTCTGCATGGTGTCCCCCCCGCTTAAAATACGTTAATACCCTTAATGAAATTATGTGACTAAAATACTTTAATACCCTTAATTAAAAAATGTTATAAATTGATGTGTTAAAGACTTAAAGTACTCCTCTATTCTATTAAAAATAGAGAATACATTTATGGTGTGATTTATTTATTGAAAAATTCAAATTTTCAACATCGTTATACAAATTGAATTAAAACATACATGAAATATATTTTGAATTCAAACCAAGTCAAAATTATTTACAAAATAATTACAATTAAAATAAATTATATTGCTAATTAGCTTTTTCAAAAGAAATATAAATATTAAATATATCTTAAACATTTTAATTAAATACATATTATATACTCCCTTCGATTTTTAATAAAGTGTTGTGAATTTACTTTTTTGCGGAAAAACTAGGAATAATGTATTATAATGCGAGTGAGGTCAAAAAATAGGAGAGAGCGTGTGTAAAAGGGGAGAAAGTATAGAAAAGTGGTAAGGYAATGTGTGGTTAAGAAGTAAGAGAAAGTGTCCCAAAAAAAGGCCAAAATGGAATAAAGCACAAATGCACAAAATATTAAAAATCGTCCAAATGAGAAAATTACACAGAATATTAAAAATCTTGGGGAGTAATTTTTTTTAATAAATTACCATTGTCATAATTTTAAGCACGCATCGCGTGCACATAAAAACTAGTAAAGATTTAATGTAAAAGAAGTAGATTAAAAAAGACTAAGTAATAAGATTACACGAACTTGCAAACCCCAAAATTAAAGGGTGAAAAATACAACATATAAAGATCAAATAAATCTTTTTTAAAAAAGATTGTCATGGGATTCGAACCCGTGACAATTCATTCAGAGGTGAAGACTTGCCAACAACTATTACCACTAAGCCGCTTTGCATGATGTTGCAACTTTGATGTCAGTATTGTATATATTCCTTTTTAATAGAAATATATACTTAAAATTTTTGGGCCCTGGGCGTGGGCCCTGCTCGCCCTAACCCAGGGTCGGGCTTGATRCTACCCCTAAATTAACATTAATAAAGAGTTATATGTTCAACATGTTTAAATCCTTTCCTAATTGGTAATTATGTATAACAAGGAAGGTTTTAAATTCTTTAACATTTTGACATAACTACACTAATTTACAAAAAAAAAAAGTTGAGTCTTCTAAGCTATGCCCTCGAGTTTCTTAAGTTTTTAAGCTGTACCCATGCTTTTTAGAAATTCTAAGTCGTGCCCTCCAATTTCTCCAAATTCTAAGTCATGCCCCTATTTCACTTAAATCACTTAACTATGGTTAATTATAATAATTTAACAGAAAATGAAATAAATAAAAACAAACCACCACCAACAAACCACCTACGCCACCTTACCACAACCACAAGCGTCTCCTTAGAATTTGAAGAAATTGGAGGGCACAACTTAGATTATTTAAAAAGCCTGGGTACAACTTAGAAATTGAAGAAATTCGAGGGCACACCTTAGAAAATTCATTAAAGTATTGTCAATCAAATATTTAGGTAATAAATACGCATTCAAATACTTATAAAAAATAATGAATAGTTCTATTTTTTTCAAATATATGTTACCATGGACATGCCAAATTTTCTTCTATTAATACATAATTTATTTAAAACCTAAATAGGAGTATATTTATTTTCCTATGGCATAACTAGAATAATCTTCAATGATAATTTATTCTATATTTTGTGTACTCTCACCTCAAATTATACACAATAATAAATCTTTTAATATAATGTTTAATTAACGTTTTTAGGTCATATTTTTTCATAAGTGAAAAGTCTATACATCAATATGAAACTATTATATATCATCGTAGACATCGCGTGCAAAGAAGGCTAGTTTTTTCTCTAAATTAAATGGGTTGTGTTTTGTCAAAAAAAATGAAGTGATGGTATTTAATGTCATCTATTATTTTTAAATTTGTAATTCAATAATAATAATTTATAGTACCTTATTCAATTTATAAATGTAATTTGTTATAAGTAAAAATGAATATTATTGTACGGAGTAATTGAATTTTATTTATTTATTATCAAAAATCAATTGTTATTAAGGTAAAGTTTGTATTCCGTAATTGAATCTTTTGGGAAATTTTTAAATTAGGCATTGAATGGGATTTGATTTCTTTAGTCATTGTTTTTATTGTCATTAAATTTTTTTGGCACTTTTTTTATTTATGTGTTAGTTGGGGATGATTTTTTTTTTTTTATTTTTGGCAAATCTTTGACTTATGCATTGAATGAGGTTGTGTTTAATGAGTTGATATTCTTGTAATTATTATATTATGGTTTGAAGGGTAGTAAAGTAATTTTTAAGGGGACACCATTGATCCCCTTGGCTTATATAATAGAGATAAGTAATGATTTATAATTGTGTGTACATAAAAAGCTAAGTAAATAAATAATTTGAGTATGAAATTATTTCAATAGTAAAGAAAACAAATACGAATTGAAGTAATTTTTTCAAATGTTTAGAAATTGTGATGAGCATTTTGATATAAAGTTGTGGTTATTACTTTTTTTAATTGTTTAAATTATTTTTTTCATTAGTATGTACATCAAATTATTTTGTCAATCTTTGAACCTAGATCGTCTCACTCCCTCTCTCTCTCTCTCTCTCTCTCTCTCTCTCTCTCTCTCTCTCTACTTGTTCCATTCTCTTTCCACCGCACCATCACTAATACCCCACTGTCGCACCACCATCTCCATTGCAGGCCCATCGCACCTCGATCCGACACCTCGAACCACCACGCACTATAAAATCAAATAGGGAAATTTTGGTCTGGTAGTTAGGGTTCGCTGGTTCATTTGAGTTGCGGGTTAGGGTGAGTAGCGGGTGGTCTGAAACATGCTGGGGTGAGGGTGAAGGTGGTGCGGTGGCGTCGTCTTTTTTTTTTTGTTTGGGGTTGATGGTGGTTGTGGGCTTAGATTAATTATAATTGATTGTATTATTAAAGATTAATTTTAATTAATTAATTGCATTATTAAAAATTAATTAAGAAGGTCAAATGTAATTAAACAAGTCAAACAGGTTAATCATCCAAGCTTACCTCTTTTCATAGGTTATTTCTAGTAAAGGCTTAATACGAGAAGATGTGACTACAAATTCYGATTATTTTGAGATTAACTTCAGTTGGGATTATTAGGAGCGGATGGTCAAAAGTCGGGATTATTTATTTCCATTTACAAAATGTGGTCAACACAATTTTTCCTTATATTTTAGTAGATAAGATAATTATTTTTGACAACTAATAAAAGGAGTAATAAAGTAAAGACAACTAACTAAGAATTATTTTGCAGGGGTGATCCCCTGTGCTGTTATYCTTTTGGGTRTGTTCCTCATTCCCGAGTCTCCAAGATGGCTTGTAAGTATACTAAAAAAAACATCAAATTGTTATACAACATAATTTTAGAAGAAAAATCGATGAATCTTTGTTATGTTGTACCACGTACAACGCATTAAATGTCGTTAAACTTTTGTGTTTAATTTGTTTTAGGCAAGAGGAGGTGATGCAAAAAAGTTTGAAGTCGCCCTTAAAAAAATACGRGGAAAAAATGCGGACATTGTTAATGAGACAGCTGAGATTGAAGTACATAAACTAAACAAACTTTCAACATTGTGTGTGAATAGGACTATTAAAGCTTTCATCAATTTGCTAACATGCATATGCTTCAATGTCATTTGTCTTGACAGCGTTGTGTAGAGGAACTCAATCAACTCCCAAAAGCTAAAATCTATGACTTGTTCCGAAAAAAATACATACGATCAGTCYTTGTAAGTCTCTTCCTTAATCGAATTAAATTAAAATAAAGATGGAGATCTGTTAGGACTATAAATATGGCTTAATTACCTAATCATAGTTGGCTTCCTGATATATGGTTATCTTTGTAATTATGGTTAACTAACTCTAACAAACTCTTTTGGTTTGTTAGACTTGTACAACTGCCATAACATATATATGGCTTGTAATATGCTTTGATCAATGAGATGAGTTTTAGCTTTCCTTCATTACAATCAATATTTGTTCTGATTTCACATGGTATCAGCCGCTAATGGTGTTCATTCTGGCATTCTTTTTCTCCATTGTTGAAGCTTCCAAGCTTTGATTTCTTTTTCTTTCTTCTCATTTCTTCTTCGATTCAATTCTTTTTTATCTTTGTTCTCTAAATCTTCACTTTTCTTCTTCAAATTTCTTCTTCTCTTCGTCAAAATTCATACCCTATTTTTGCGATTTTCGCGATTTCCTCCTTTTTTTCTTCTTCGATTGAATCTCTGTTTTCGGTTTTCAATGGTTGCTTCTTCAACTCTTCTTACTCCAGTTCATGAAGAACGTCGTGAGGTTCCTCAMCCTAATTCCAACGATGATCCTTACTTCCTTTCTCATTCTAATCATCATGGTTTGCAATTAACGCAACATCTCTTTAATGGCTCGAATTTCATTAATTGGAGTCGAACTGTTAAAGTTGCTCTAATTACGAGAAATAAATTCGGTTTTTTTTACTGGTTCTCTTCCATCTCCGGATCCTCTTGCTTCTGATTATCAGAAATGATTGAGGAACYATTTTATGGTTCTTTCTTGGCTTCACAATTCAATGGAGAAGAATATTGCTGAATCATTTCAATTTGTGGATTCTTCTGTTATCTATGGTCTGAATTAACTGACCGTTTTGGTCACACTAATGCACCAAGGCTTTTTGCAATTCATCAGCAATTAAGCTCAATTAAGTAGGATGATGCTTCCATAACAGAGTATTTCATCAGATTGAAGAGGCTATGGGATGAACTTTAAATGCTTAATGGCTTTCCAGAGTGTTCTTGTGGTATGCTTCTCAAGTGTTCTTGTGGTCTGTTGAAGCGTTTTCTTGCGGTTGAGCAACGCAATAAACTCATGAAATTCCTTAATGGTCTTAATAGTGTATGATCAGGTGAAATCTAGCCTTCTCAGTCAAAATTCTTTGCCTATTGTCAATAAGGCTTATCATACTCTTCTTTAAATTGAACAACAACATAAGAACAATGATGTGTCTACTGTTGTTGAATCAAGTGCTTTGAATGTCTCTTCTTCTTCTAAAAGTGGAGCTTGTTTTCCTCAACCTCTTAAGAGAGATTTCAAGAAATCTAAAGCTGATTTATCTTGTGATCATTGTAAACGTAAAGGACATGCAATTGATCATTGTTTCAAGTTGGTTGGCTATCCGGAGTGGTATCAAAATCAAAAGAACAAATCTACACCTAAATCTGCTTCTAATGATACATCTTCTTCAGCTCCTGGTCTACTTGGTCCAGCTCCTACTTCTCAGGCTGCACCTGTTATTGCTTCTTCTAATACTAAGGCTGATTCAGCTATGATCTCAGCTGTTTGTCAAGAGGTCCTCAAGCATATGCATTCTTCTTCTTCTGTCTCAGCTGTTCAAACTGATCCTTTATCTTCTGTTATTTAGTTTGCAGGTATTATTGCCTTCTCTAATGCTTWATCAGCTGGTCACATTTTGCCTGCTACTTCTTGGATTATTGACACAGGAGCCATAGATCATATATATGTGTCCTTATCTGCATGCTTTTAATTCTTTWTACACTCTTGATGTTCCTSTTAAAGTCAGTTTACCTGATGGATCTACTAATATTGTCACATGTGCTGGTTCAGTTGTTCTAAATGAACATATTACTTTGTTGAATATTTGAATGTGCTTTATACTCCTAATTTTAGGAATAATTTGCTTTCTGTGAGTAAGCTTGCCCAACAATCCCAATTTGTTGTGATTTTTGATATAACTCATTGCAAATTTCATGACCATATCACTAGAGAGATCAAAGGCATTGCCTCAAGGGTCTATGATATATACATCTTTTCTGCTCATTCCTATTCTGCTTCTACTTTTTCTTCTGCAAATAATGTTGTAACTACTCCTAGTATGTCTGTAATTCATGCTAGATTAGGTCATGCTTCTTTAAGCAAATTGCAGCACTTAGATTTCATTTTCAATGTACACTAAGATTGTGATTCTACTTGTCAAGCTTGTACTTTGGCAAAACATCATAAATTTCCCTTTCCAATTTCTTCTTCAATTGCTGGTGCTCTCTTTGATCTTATTCAKCTTGATTTGTGGGGCAAATATAGAAACCCTACTTTGTCTGGTGCTTATTACTTTCTTACTATTGTTGATGATCATACAAGGGTTACTTGGACTCATCTTATTCATAGTAAAACCCAAGTTTATTATGTTGTTTCTAATTTTCTGATAATGGAACAAAAATTGTGCATGAGGCATGTGCTTGTCTTTTCTCTTCAAAGGGTATTGTGCATCAAAAGAGTGTTCCTGTCAACCCACAGCAGAAAGGTAGGGTTGAGAGGAAACATAGGCATCTCCTTGAGACTGCCAAAGCTTTGAAATTTCATGCTAATGTACCCACTAAGTTCTGGGGTGAATGTATCCTTACTGCCACATATTTGATAAACCTCATGCCAACTTAGGTTCTTAGTTGGGACACACCTTATCAGAGATTATATCATACTAAACCTTCCTATGATCATTAGAAGATTTTTGGTTGTCTTGCTTATCCTCTCATTTCTCCTAAAGACAAGTTTTCTCCTAAAACTCAACGATGTATCTTCATAGGTTATCCTCCTGTTCAGAAAGGATACAAATTGTATTCCTTAGACAACCATAAGGTTCTCTATAGTAGAGATYTGCATTTTGTTGAAAATGAATTTCCTTTTCAAGTTTCTTCTATCCCTCTAATTTGGTCTCTCATGGTTTTGATCAATTTTCTACTCCTGTTACTACACCAACATCTACCTCTCATCATATTCCATCTCCTGTCCACTCATCTCATATTTTTCCTACATCACCTTCCATATCTCATACTGTTTCTGCTTCTACTTCACCTTCAATATCTCCTAATGTTCCTGATTCTGTATCACATTTTTCTTCTTCTTCTTCTTCTCCTGATAATATTTCTACTCCTTCTTTACCACCATCACCTCCTCCCCTTCCTGTTAGAACTTCCACTAGACAAATACAACTTCCAAACAACTATAATGATTTCATTCTTTCTACAAAATTACCTTCTCATCAAGTTTCTTCTGATTCTTCTTCTTTTAATGTATACTTTGAACCTACTCTGGCTTTCTTGAATTCTGATTGTCTTCATATTCTAGCCAATGTTCTTTCCTTTCCTAAACCATTCACATATAATCAAGCTCAGTCTCATCCTGAATGGAGAGCACCTATGGATGCAGAAATTACAGCCTTAGAAAAGAATCACACTTGGGATCTTATCCCTTTGCCACCTGGGGTCTTACCCATAGGGTCCAAATGGGTTTACAAAACCAAATTCAGGCCTGATGGCYCTGTTGAGAGATGTAAGGCATGACTGGTTGCTAGGGGTGAAAAACAGGTTGACGGGAAAGATTTCAAGCATACTTTTAGTCATGTGGCTAAATTTACAATTGTTAGGGTTCTGATTGCATTAGCTGCTGCTAAATCATGGGATCTTCAGCAATTGGACATTAATAATGCCTTTCTGCATGGCTTTATTGATGAGGCCAAGATCTCTATATGTTGCCTCCTCCTGGTTATGATAGAGCTGCAGGTCTAGTTTGCTAGCTTAGGAAATCCTTATATGGTTTGAGGCAAGCAAGCACGCAGTGGAATGTTGAATTGAGTCAATTTCTTATTAAAGCTGGTTTTAAACAATTCACACAGGACTATTCCTTGTTTGTTAAACACAATGGTGAATCCTTTACTACAGTGTTAGCTTATGTTGATGATCTCCTTCTCACTAGCAATGATCCTCATGCTATTTATGCTCTTAAACATGACCTACATACTGCCTTTTCAATCAAGAATTTAGGTGCTTTGAAATATTTCTTGGGCATTGAAGTTTCTAGGAGTTCAGCTGGTATTATGCTTAATCAAAGAAAATATATCCTAGATATGTTGCATGATGCACATATGGATAATTGTGGTTCTGCTACTTTTCCTTTTCCAAAAGGCCTGAAATTAAATCATACTGATGGTGAGTCTTTGCAAGATCCTGAAGTTTTCAGGAAGATTGTTYGCAAATTTCTTTACCTCAATCTTACTAGGCCTGATATCTCTTATGTAACTCAATAACTCAGTCAATTCCTCAGCTCTCCTAGAACACCACATTTTTCTGTTGTTGTTCATGTGCTCAAATATCTTTAGGGTACCCTAAACCTTGGTCTCTTCTATTATGCCACAAATTCCTTTGTGCTTCAGGCATATAGTGATGTAGATTGGGGATCCTGTGATTTTTCTGGCAGATCTTTAAATGGTTATTGTGTCTTTCTTGGTGATTCCTTGGTTTCCTGGAAAACCAAGAAACAAGTTGTTGTTTCCAAAAGTTCAACATGGGCAGAATATAGGTGCATGAGTTACACTACTAGTGATGAGATTACATGGCTTGATGGTTTGTTGGCTGATTTAGGTATCCTTATTCCTAAGCCTATTGTTCTCTATTGTGACAATATCTTTGCACAACATATAGCTGAAAATCCTTGTCATCATGAGAAGACAAAGCATTTCACCGGAAAAAATGCAAAGCTGGATGTTCATTATGTAAGGGAGAATGCTCAATCTGGATACATTTCTACCAAGCATGTTAAGTCTTCTTTAATGTTGGTTGATATTATGACAAAAGCTTTGGGTACTGATCAGCACAAGTTTCTCAGTGCCAAGCGTGGTCTTGTGGTACAACCACCTGTGTAGGGTTGGCAATTTCAAGCTTCCCCAAGTCCAGCTTGAGGGGGGGATGTTAGGACTGTAAATATGGCTTAGTTACCTAATCATAGTTAGCTTCCTGATATATGGTTATCATTGTAATTATGGTTAACTAACTCTAACAAACTCTTTTGGTTTGTTAGACTTGTATAGCTGCCATAACATATATATGGCTTGTAATATGCTTTGATCAATGAGATGAGTTTTAGCTTTCCTTCATTACAATCAATATTTGCTCTGATTTCACAAGATCAGATCATAATATTATTTTTAGGAAAATTCCCTTTAGTAGGCACAAGTTTTTATCAAATCTCAATGATAGGTATCAGTTTTTAAAAATCTCAAATTAGTCTTCCTAATCGTGAGTATAATCAAAATTTTACTGTTAATTAGGGGGTTTAGCAATTAAGTGAGGTTAATTACATTAACATTGGTTTGGATATGTGGTTTAAGCCCATTCACTCGCAATTAATTTTCATCATTTACTGCCCACCATAGGCTCTGTTCAATGGCAAACAAATCTGCGAAGAGAATGTCGAGTGCAACTCATTTTTCTTGGAAACGTGCTATCCATAAGCCCTGTGAATTTTGCTTAACTCGTGCAATGCTACTCACTGAAGAACTATCCACAAAAGAAGCATCAACATTAATTTGAGACTAAAAAGACCCAGGGGGAGGAATTCCAATCCTCAGACTGAATGGAATTCTTTGATGCAACAGATTGTTGGGACATTTTTAGGGAGAAAGTATATAGCAGGAAGAAGAAAGAAAGAATGGAATTGAAGAAGATGAATAATTTCACAATAGAAGCAGATGGAATGGAATTTGTGTTTTAAGTGACTTAACCACAGATCCAAACCTAGGTTAGTTCTAATTAACCTAACTTTACAGCAAAATCGCCTTAATTATTAACAGCAAAATTGTGATTATACTCACGGTTAGGAATGCTAATAAAACTTTGAGATTTTCTAAAACTGGTACTTACCATTGAGAATTGATAAAAACTTGTGCCTATCAAAGGGAATTTCCCTTATTTTTATTTTAGCTTTTTGATATGACCTTAGTGCCCATCTAGGTTGCACAATTTGGGGAGAGGGACTAAAATGACAAAATAAATATGAGTATGGAGAATGAAAACAATTATGGTGTATAGCTATCTCTATATCCTATAACCCCAAACGAATATAGTGATCTCTTATGGTAAAAACATGAAAGGTTATACACAACATGAAGATAATTAAGTCTAAATTAAAGCAAATATAGAAATAACCTATGAAAAGTGAGAAAAGGAGATCGATCAAAAGGTCACTTACTTGAGGTTTGAGTAATGGTATATGCTTTAGAAAGTTGTTAGGCCAATTTTGTATTACGAGCATATGGTTCTTCAAAATTCTTTTAAAGGAATACATAAATTAAAGTATAGAAGATTCGTCTTCATCAACCTCTAAGAGGAGAATTTGAAAACAATACGATGTTTATTGTGAAAGAATTCGTTTTGGAATATAAAACAAGATTGAGTTTTAGATATTGAGTGCGATCAAATGAAGAAGCTTTAGAGAATTAATACAAAACATTCGATCTTCCTAATTCTAGCTCGTTTTTTTTTTAACAAAAGTTTAGTTGATTAGATTCTTTGCTATTTGTAACTCGTATGTCAAGCCTAGCTATTTTACAGAAATTGAGAGCGAGTGACATTAGCCTTTGATTGTTGGTTCTAAATGCTAACTAAGTAACTAAAGCTGGAATGAATATTATTTTCATGATGCATACCATGCATGGTAGATAGGAGTACTACTAATGATCTTCSAACAATTTGGAGGAATCAATGGAGTTTGTTTCTATGCCAGCACCATCTTCGCAATGGCAGGTGAACTTCAATTCATCGTCCAAAATGATGTACACTACCTATTAACTTGGCTTGTATAACTCTACTTGGATCTGCTTGTACAGGATTTTCGACAAGACTCGGAACGATAACATATGCTTTACTTCAGGTTTGTAAACAACCACGAAACTAACATGGTGGCTCRGTGTTGGTTATTTTTCTTTTATGTAATGAAAATGATGAWATCTTTTGCCAGGTTATTATTACATGCATTGGAGCTATTCTAATCGATAAATTAGGAAGAAAGCCACTACTATTGGTAACGTCAACATTCTTCTAACTCTATAATAATTTATAATAATATACGGAGAATGTATAATTCATGTTCTTACCTTCTTATTGTTTTATACATGCAATAATAATATGAAGACATTGTGATATTTGTGTGAGTGAGATTTAGGTTTGATCGAGAACATGTTCCATTGATTCATTCATCATCTTCATTTATTCATTCATTCATTCATTCATTCATACTCAATTCATTCATTATCATTCATGCATTCAGTTCATCATTCAATGTCATTCTGTTTTTGCTCAAAATTACATAACTGCTGCTGCTGCTCTGCCTCTAATATATATACTATCCTAATAACCCTAGCAAACATCCTACCTTCCACGTTGCATACATCACAACCTTTGAAGGAGCTGCAATATGGTACAAGCAGGCACATGATCCTAGGTAGATAGCATTTATCAAAATAGCAAAGTTCCAAAAACAGTACAGACAAAATAGTTGGTGGACATAAATTAATACAGCAATAAGCAATACAACAAGCAGTATTAGCATAGCTAAATCTTTGTTCCTTCATCACTCCCCCTCAAGCTGAGTCTGGGGTTGCACAGGCCTAGCTTACTGAGAAGATAAGCTTGCTGAGTGGCAGACAATTGCTTGGTAAAAATATCAGCCAGTTGTTCTCGWGAAGGAACATAGTTGGGTTGGATGGTGCCCTTAGCAGTTTGATCTCTGATGAAATGCAAATCAATATCAATGTGCTTGGTCTTCTCATGATACACCGGATTGGCTGAAATGGCAAGGGCAGCCTTGTTGTCACACTGAATAACAGTAGCATGCTCCTGCTTGATTCCCAATTCCTTGAGGAGTTGTCTTAGCCACATAACCTCACATATGACTAGAGCCATAGATCTAACCTCAGCCTCTGCAGTAGACCTGGAAACAACAGTTTGTTTCTTGGATTTCCATGAAATAGGAGAGGTGCCCAAAAGAACACAGAAGCCTGATGTAGACTTTCTGGTAGTGGGACATCCAGCCCAATCACTATCACAATAGGCAGTGAGTTGAGCTTTGCTTGAGGAGGCAAGAAGAATACCTTGATCTGGTGCAGCATGCAAGTATCTGAGCACCCTCACAGCTGCCTGATAATGAGCTGATGTGGGGCAATGCATGAAAGAACTCATAAGATGAACTGAGTAAGTAATATCAGGCCTGGTGAGTGTCAAGTAGATCAACTTCCCTACCAATCTCTGATAACTCTCTGGATGAGRAAGAGGAGTTCCAGTAGTTGGGGTCAGCTTCACATGGCCGTCCAAAGGCAACCTTAAGGATTTAGTAATCCCATATTCTTGCAAAAGATCCTTGATATACTTGGCTTGAGAAACAAAGAAACCTTGGTCAGTAGAGTCAATTTCAAGACCAAGGAAGTATCTAATGTGTCCCAAGTGCTTCATATGGAAATGTGTTGAAAGAAAGTGCTTGGTGTCTACAATCGATTCATCATCATTGCRTGCTACAAGCAGGTCATCAACATACACCAATACCACAACAATCTTTGTTCCCTGCTTTTTAATAAACAAGGAAGAGTCAGACTTTGATTGTGTAAAAGAATACTCTAGCAGAGCATTTCTCAGCTTTGCATACCACTGTCTAGGGGCTTGTTTYAGCCCATAGAGTGATTTAAGCAATTTACACACCTTACTAGACAGAGTTCCCARTGARTCTCCATTTTCCTTCTGAATAGTGARTRTGGAACCAACATGAGAGTAACCTGGTGGGAGCTTCATATAAACATCTTCCTGCAAATCACCATGTAAGAAAGCATTTTTAACATCCATTTGCTCAACAGCCCAATTTTCTACAGAAGCAATAGCTAGCATAGATCTCACAGTGGTGAGTTTTGCCACAGGTGCAAATGTCTCTTCATAATCTACACCATATTGTTGTGTGTTTCCAAGTACCATCAGCCTAGCTTTGTTCCTTTCAACACTCCCATCTGGTTGATACTTAGTTTTATAGATCCACTTACACTCAATGGCTCTTTTTCCAGGTGGCAAATCACATATCTCCCATGTTTGTTTAGATTCTAGGACATTCAGCTCTTCATTCATAGCCTGAACCCACTCTGCTTGTGTAACAGCCTGTTTGAAGTGTGTGGGTTCAGTTTGMTGTTTGAGATTACTCATGAAACAGAAGAAAGGAGTTGTGTGTTGAGTGTTAATCACTGGAGTCATTTCTGCTACCTTTTCCTTAATAGCCATTCCCCCCATATAATAGTCTTGGTGCCATGTTGGTTTGTTGTGTGTTCTATTAGATCTCCTGGACCCTAGAGTCCCCTCATTATTAGATTCCCTCCTTTCCTCCTCATCATCATTATTAACTTCATTTTCATGTGTTCCTTGTTCAAAATCAATTTCAGGATCATCATACACATATGATACTTCATGCTCATCATCAGTTTGATTTTGATCAGGAACTTGGAAATTTTTGAAGGGAAATATATTTTCATAGAATTTTACATGTCTAGTTACAAACACAGAGTTACTAATGAGGTTTAGTAACTTGTACCCCTTCTTTTGCTGAGGATAACCCAAAAACACACATGGAATTCCTTTTGCCTTAAATTTATCTTTGATTCTGTCAGGATTATAAGCCATAACCAAGCATCCAAAAACTTTGAGATGAGCATAGGTGGGAACAGCATGAAACATTACCTCATAAGGACATTTTTGATCCAGAATGGTAGTTGGCAGCCTATTTGTWATATGCACAGCTGCTTGAATACAGTCACCCCAATAGCTCAAAGGTAGACCAGTTTGAAACCTAAGAGCTCTAGCCATTTCCAACAAGTTCCTGTGCTTTCTCTCCACCCTTCCATTCTGTTGAGGTGTATATGAGCATGAGMTTTGATGCACAATTCCTCTCTTGTCATACAATTCTCTACATTGCTTGTCTTCAAACTCCAAGGCATTATCACTCCTAATTTTCTGCAATTTCTTCCCAAATTGTGTTTCAATCATAGCTGCAAATTTCTCAATAGTAGCAAATGCATCTGACTTTTGTTTGAGCAAACTCACCCAGGTCATTCTTGAATTATCATCCACCATAGTCAGGAAATATTAATATCCTTCTCTAGTGCTGACCCTGTATGGTCCCCAGATATCAAGATGTAAAAGCTCAAATGGCTGTTGTGCTCTTGATATGCTTTTCTGAAATGATTGCTTTGTCATCTTGGCTGCAGGACATGTGAGACACACCTCTTTCTCTGTTGATTGAAGTCCCTTCAATTCTTGAATTTTTTGAATTCTCTCATTTGGTGCATGACCTAACCTCATATGCCACAGTGTACATTTGTTCAATTTTTGAGTTCCTTCAACTCTATCAGGTACACTTAGTCTCACTTCTGCAGTCAAGGCTTTTCTTCCTTCTTTCTTCCCTGATAAAGTCTCTGCAATCTTCTTAGCAACTTGCTCAGGTGTGCCATCATAGAGATAGTAGAGTCCTCTTTCTGCTTTTCCCAATCCTACAATTTTGCCACCTTCTTCTTCTATCACACACCAACTTGGCTTGAACATTACCTTGCACCTGTTATCAGCACACAATCTTCTGACTGATAACAAGTTATGCTTGAATCTTGGTATGTAAAGCACATTTTTGAGTACTAAGTCATTCTCAAGTTTTACATCACCTACTCCATACACAACTGAGTTTTCTTCATTTGGGAGAGTTATGCTTGTTTGAGTCTTCACTTTTACAAGGTCCACAATGTCAGCCTTGTTCCCAGTCATGTGGTGTGTTGCACCACTGTCCACAATCCATTCTCTTTCATTTGTRTTCACWAGATTACAACTTACCYTCCCAGAATATGGCAAGTCTCCATCTTCATCACTATTATCTCCTTCTTCTTTCCCAAAGTCTGGGAGCATTCTTATGAGTTTTTCCAGCTGCTTGGCTGTGAATACACTTCCACCAGTACTGCTACTGCCTCCTACCTGTTCCATTTTGGCATTCCCTGCCATTTTCTTCCCTGGCTTATTTCTATTCCATTTACCTTGGGTCTTGTTGTCACCCTTAGTTTCCTGAGTTTTATCTTTCATGTTCCCTTGTTTGTCACCACTCACCTTCCTTTTTCCTTTCTCATAACCAGAAGGAAATCCTTTCACATGCCAACAATTTTCACTCTCATGCCCCCCTTTTCCACACACTTTGCAGTTCCAACATTGCTCAGTTGAGTGTTCTGATTTGCCACAATTGTTGCATGAGACACTTCCCTTCCTTGCATTCATTGCCACACCACTTGTGTCATCAGTTTTTGTGGTGAAAACTTCTCTTTGGTGCTCCTCTTGTTGAATAAGACTACACACTTCTTCTACAATGGGCATTTGTGTTCTCATCAAGATTTGACTTCTTTGGTGTGTGTACACCTCATCCAAACCACCAAGGAATTGAAACAATCTCTGCTCCTCTTCCTTTTCAGCTTGTGCATTCATATATGCACTTGTTTCTGTATTTAGCTCAGAAATAGCAGGCATTATGTTCAGTGCTTCTAGCTCTCCCCATAACACCTTCAGGTTTGTGTAGTATTCAGACACACTTCTTCCTGATTGTTTGATATTGTAGACCTGTCTATACAAGCCATATCTTCTGACTCCATTAGTAACCAAGAACCTCTGTTCAAGCTGTTTCCATATCAGTCTTACATCATCAAGATACATAACTGACTTCTTAATATTATTATTAACATTCTTCATTATCCATGTCATCACCAATCCATTACATGTATCCCAAGCCTCTTTCTTCACAGAGTCGGTGGTTTCTTTCCTAACTCCCCTTGTYACAAAGCCTAGTTTCCTTTTAGCTAGCAAGCTCAACTCCATATCCCTCCTCCATGACCTGTAATTGTTCACTCCTTCCAATTTCTCTATGACTACTGAAGTAGGTCCATCAGAAGGGTGCAAGTACAATGGGCTACTGGATTCGATGGTGGTTGGATTAGAGCTACTCATAGCTTCAGTATTACTAGTGATTCTATCGAACAAAGCTAATAAATCATCAAAGGACTCAATCTTTCCCTGATTTCTCTACACAGAACATAAAACTAAAGCTACGATATGCAACACACAAAATACCAGCAATATCACAAGAAAAATATAAACTTTTTTGAGAAAATAAATTAGCAAGAAGCTTTGAACCAACCTGGCTCTGATACCATGAAGACATTGTGATATTTGTGTGAGTGAGATTTAGGTTTGATCGAAGAACACTGTTCCATTGATTCATTCATTCATTCTGTTTTTGCTCAAAATTACATATATAACTGRTGTTGCTGCTCTGCCTCTAATATATATACTATCCTAATAACCCTAGCAAACATCCTACCTTCCACGTTGCATACATCACAGCCTTTGAAGGAGCTGCAATATGGTACAAGCAGGCACATGATCCTAGGTAGATAGCATTTATCTAAATAGCAAAGTTCCAAAAACACTACAGACAAAATAGTTGGTGGACATAAATTAATACAACAATAAGCAATACAGCAAGCAGTATTAGCATAGCTAAATCTTTGTTCCTTCATCATAATAATGTACCATGCTACTTTAAGGTACTCATTACTCCAACTCAATAGTCATTATCAACATTATTGAATTTGAAGGAAATGCAGTGAAATTATACTAATTTGTTTAAGAGAAGAAGAATGTTGAACTGATTATCATTGTGTAAAGTACATAAGTGACCCAATACAATCTATACAACTGATACAATGACATATATATAAGCTTACAGTTAACAAAAGAACTAACTTCAAACTGTCTAACAACCTAGTGTAACTAACTCACTAGTTGTAACAGAAAGTGCCATGTCATCAGTGATCAAAGAATGAGAGGGGAGCAACTAACTCTTAAACTAAGCTGAAGTGTTAACTCCAATACCCCCCCTGATGAGGATGCAATAGCACGTTCAAAAGATTATCCAAGGGTCGACAATATCATTCATAATTATAATTGCAGAGTTCTGCTAGTGCGTTGTGTGTTTGAATAGAAAGGTGGAATTATTTTGAGATAGTTTTCGCTAGGTATGAATATCTGGAATTTTTACTGATGAGATATGTAAGGAATTTATCTTTGTAAAATTCTGGTTGTAAGGGAGTTATATTTGTTGTATTTTTTTTTATTTATTTAGTCGGAATTATTAGGTAATTAATTTATATTTAGTGATTTTTTAGATTTAGTTTGTTTAGATATGTATAATGTTAAGGGTATTTTGTATATGATATATTCCTGGATTTGATTAGGCATAGAATATTAGGTTAGTTGATTTTGTTTGAAATTCGTGTGGATCTAAGTATTTTAGATAGGTTAGTTAGGATATTTTTGGATTAATGTCCTATTATATACATAATCTTAATTAGTTTAGATATAATATGTGTATTATATAATAGGGTTAATTTTTCATAATAAATTCGAGATTTGATTTGGTTAAAAATTCTTCTTGTTTCAGAGAAATCTTGTGAGTTTGTTGGTCCGGTAATTTTCTTACTTTGTATTAGTATCATATGGTCGGTTGTTCCTTTGGGGCTGGTTCCACTTGGTGAGTTAAGAATCTTCGATCCTGAAATGATTCGAAATTTATTTTTATGTTTTCAATACACTATAAAACATCTCGTTCACATCGTTCTTGATTTTAGGATTCTTTCCTTAAATCCAACATCATTCGGTATCAAGTAGCCAACGATTCTTGGGTAGTTCTATCCACCGTTTTTGAAGTCCCATATTTCAACTAGATTTTTTTTATATGGACACGATTTGATGAGTCGCTCAAGTTCTTATTGCTATGTTCTGCTTCATGCCGAGTTGAAATATCCACTCGTTGAAGTCCTTTACGTCTAATAGTATCATTATTGAATTGGGTGTAGTATATTGACGCATGTATGTAAATTTGGATTTTGATCATATATCAGATGATATGGTGCCAAAGGACTCATCGTATAAGACTTTCTTATGTAGCAAGGATCGTCACCTCTGTCATTATAGTAATCAGATCACGGATATTCAGATATTTGATGGTACAATTGGAGCTAAACAAGTCCCACAATTGTGGTAAGGCACTAGATACTTCCATTTGTTTTTAAAGAATATGATGATGTTACTAGTTGGCAGGGCTGGCAATTCTAAGATTGAGATCATGGGGACCATTTATGGTCGACCATGTTGCAAGACTTCATCATCAAAAGCAACAAATACACGTCATTGGACATTAAGGTAGATGAGTCTTACAGTTGTTCTAGAGATTTGAGCACCACAAATTCCTGAGTTGACTCTCTTAATTCGGAAGTCGTTCGCGAATACATGCGGCGAGTTTGAAGAACTCATCCTTCTTGGACATTGCGGGAGCAGATCACAAAAAATGGCACTTTTCAACAAGGTATTTAAGTCCATCATCTGAAGATTTCAACGTGATCTTGCGCACTTTATTGATTTTGAGGCATATGTGTTTCATAAAGTAGGGGAAGATAGAAAGAAATCTTGCATATAGTCAATGATCTTTGGTCGACGGGAGGATCCAATCCTCGACCATCATCTTCTGGTGTTCCTACACCCACGCCTATTTCAAGGGGATTGCGCCAATCCATGGGTCCTAAGGCAACACTGATATAGGTGTGTGTATTTGCGACAGTGTTTCAATTGGAAAGATTGTCCACATAAGAACGGCTTTCGACAACTCCCAAGAATTTCAAGATGCTGGAAACTCTTGCAGGACTGTGTATGTAGGCTTCAACGCATGACGACGCTCTTTATATTTGTTCTGTTTTATACCCCCGTTTGTGTATTGTTCTATAATGGTAGGGGATGACGATCTTCAACGAGAAATTATTCTGTACGGCATTGCACGAGTCAACACAGGCAAGGGATATTATGTGTGTATATGTGTTGGCTCACTACGCACTATTCGGGTGGTTGACAAACTAAATCTTGTAACAGGAAGGAGCATCCAAAAGCCCTAACCGATTAAGTTGGGGCAGATGGCGTAAGGTGCAACGACAAGTTTTTGTAGTGTTTTTTCTATTGGTCCGTGATCATGATGAATGCGTGTGAGTTTTACCTATGAACATGCTTAGCTCCCGGTTCTTCTTGGCGACCGCGACTTGCGCAATTTGATCGATGATACATGGGTGTGGACCAACACATACCATTGTTCCAATAGTGGGGCATGCAAGCTTGCACCCCAACTTCGCAAGCAAACATCTAAAGATGAATCTCCTTCTGGTCGAGGAAAGGTATCTTCCTGTTACATCAACAAGACTGATCGTGGAAATTGAGCAGACAGGGTGGATACAATCAATAGTTGCAACGAATTAATCAATCGATGTTTCTCCGGTTCCCACCACCATTGCAAATTTAGGAGCGACAATTTTTTCGAAGGGAGAAATGATGAGGATGCAATAGCACGTTAAGATTTCAAGGGCAAATTCGTTCATATTATATTTCAAGCTCTAATGTTGGAAGAAAGATGGAAAATTGGAATACGCTAGGAAAATTTGGAATTTTGATGAAGTGGAAGAAATTTGGAATATCTGGTTGGTAAAGTATTAATTATGTTGTATTTTAGGAATTATTATTTAGTATCTATAATTATAGTTATTAGGATATTTAAGTTGTGGGAGAGGTTATTATTATTAGTTAGTGTTTTATTGTATATTATTTGATTTGATTAGGATAATATCTAGGTTAGTTAGATTTGTTTAATTCCGTGTGGATTAGATATTTTTGGATGGTTAGTTAGGATATTTTTGGATAAGATTCATATCTTTTCATAAATATCTTAATTAGTTTTAGTATTAATTGTATAATTATAGTTCGAATTCTTCAATAAAATATTCAGAGATTATTTTTGTTAAAATTCTTCTTTGTTAATTCAGAGAAAACTTGTGAGTTTTGTGTTGGTCCGGAAATTCACTTGATTACTATAGTCGGTTGTTCCTTTTAGGGGCTGGTTCCACTTGTGAGTTAAGATCCTTCGATCTTTAAAGATTCGAAGTTATTTTTAGTTTTCAAACACTATCAAACACTCGTTCATTCGTTTCTTGGATTTTTAAGGATTCTTTCCTTAAAATCCACATCACCCCTCTCAATTGCTATATCATTCATAGCTTGGACAGCAACGAACTGATTATAGTGAGGTGAGGAGATAGCCTGGTTATATCTATTGCTACCGCCTGCTCCGTTGTTGCATATTGAGAGCTCAATCAACCATCAAGGACCTTTCTCCCTTGTAAAATGACAATCAAGTTCAATGTGCTTTGTCCTTTCATGAAACACTGATTTTGCCAATGTGAATAGCTGACTGATTGTCACAGTTAAGTTAACAGGCTTAGATCTTTGGCTTTGAATCTTGCAATATCTGACCAACCAAGTAATCTCTGCTGTAGTAGCTTCCATAGCCCTTAGTATTCAGAGAGGACCTTGAGATTGTCCTTGTTCTTTGATTTCAGGACACAGTGACTTTCAAAGAAGTATAACTACCCTGTGACAGATTCCTGGAGTTTGGACATGAACCCAATTCGAATCACTATGGCTTGAAGTGGTCAATTGTGGACTAGATTGCAGCAAATCCCTTTGTCCAATTATTGTTCCACATACCTCATTGAATTGTGAAGGGCTTGTACATGAGGAGAACCCTTGGCTGATGCATATATTGCTTAGAGTTTGACTGCAAAGGAGAGATCAGGCGTGTATGTGTTAAGAATTGTTTTTCATTTCTAACAATTGTTAACAAACAAGGGTCTGAATATATATCCCCTATGTCTGACAAAAGCTTAAAATTATAGAATGGGTTTTAGTTTGTCTGATCAATCGAAAGGTGCAATCTTCCAAAAGCTCTTTTGTGAACTTCTTCTGTGTAAGCACAATACCCTTCTGAACATAGGACACTTCAATTCCCAAGAAGTAATGCAAGACTCCCAAATCCTTAATACTGAAGATTTATGCAAATGCTCCTTCATTCTAATGATCTCAGCTTCATTATCCCCTGTCAAAATTATGTCATCACATATACTGCAACGATTGTGATACCTTTGCGCATCTGAGAATAAATATCATTTCTTAGATTGAGATATTCTCTTAAGTGAGCACTCTGTCATGCAACCTTGAAAACCACTGTATGCTTGCTTGCTTCAAACAACAATAAAGATTTCTTTAGCTTACACACAGTGATTCTGTGATTAGGAATCCTGGTGCATTTTATTGTGATTTTTCATTTAAATCCCATGCAGAAAGCATTATTATGTCCAGTTGATACAATTCCATTCTGCAATGTCCGTACAAACTTCTTATTGTTGTCATTTTTAACACTGGAGAGAATGTTCCTCATAATCCACACCATACTTTTTGTGAAACCCTATGCCACCAATCTTGCTTTTAACCTCATACATCCCTCTACCTTAAGCTTCACTTGTAAAACCCATTTGCACCCAATGGCCTTTTCCTTGTGGTAACCACTGTACTTATCCAAGTATTTCTGTCTACATGCTTTAATTTCAGTATTCATGGCATTAACCAGTTTGGATTGGTGCAGCTACAATATACTTGTTGTTCACTATGAGTCTTGAGTTGGTAATGTCTTGTTTGAGTGTTTAGGCAAATTTGAAAACTCAACAAATTACACCATGTTGAGATGGGTGTAGATTAGTTTTAGATAAGGTGGATTGTGATTTCGTGTGATGTCTAACAGGTATATAATGGGTGGAGTTTGGTCAATTTGTGGTGGTGTGTTGTCAATTTGTGGTGTCTGCATGTGGTAGAAAAGTCTGAGTTGGAAATAGAAACTGTTTCAATAGAATTTAGAGTGGTGTCACAGATTTTGAAACTGATTAACTCTTGAAATATGGGATTTTCATGTGAAGAATCAGGAACATCAATGTCAGGGTTGTAATCATCGGATAGCGAAAGTAAGAAGTCTGGTAAAATGGCATTGCATAGGAGATGTGTGTGGTTTGAAATGATCTCATGAAAAACAAGATCCCTAGAAATGTGAATCTTATTTGTCTCCAAATTGAGGACTTTGTATGCCTTTTGTCCTAGTGGGTAACCAACGAAAACACAAGGTGATGCTCTCTGGTAATATTTTCCCCTATGAGATTTGAGAGTCGAAATAAAGCAAAGACACTTAAAAACATTTAAGTGATCAATGTTTGGCTTGGCTCCATGTAACAGCTGGTAAGGACTCTCAAAATTGATGCRTCTTAAAGGCATTCTATTAATGAGATGAACAGTAGTAAGCAAACACTCCCCCCTAGTATCTAATTGGGACTTTTGACTGGAAGAACAAAGCCCTAGCAGTCTCTAAAAGATGCCTATGCTTTCTTTCTACCACCCCATTTTGTTGAGCTGTCTCAACACAACTCTTTTGATGCAAAATGCCCTTGTTTTGATAGATAAGTTTCATTTTTCCTTCACACAATTTTGGTGCATTATCAGTCCTAATGACCTTGACTTTGGAATTGAAATGAGTCTCAATATAAGCAAGTAACTATTGCAACAATGAAACTGAATCACTTTTATTTCTCATTAAAAATACCAAAGTATGTCTTGAGAAATCATCTACAACAGTTAAAAACCAACTAAAACCATCATAGGTTGTACATTGTACATTTGTACTTCCCCTGAACATCTACATGTAAAAGATCAAAAATGGCTTTAGAATTGCTAGCATGAACAGGAAAAGCTAGTCTAGACTGTTTAGCCTTAGGACAAATTTGGCATATACAATCAAAAGAATCACATCTCAAAAGTGGACTAATGTAATGGAGTTTATTAAAGGGAAGATGTCCAAGTCTCAAGTGCCAGAGTTTGCTCTCATCAGAAGTCACCAAGCAGTCTGCTTTACTATTATATTCTGGGACTACATATAATCCAGACTGTAATCTACCAAGAACCARTGAATTTCTCAAAGATGGTCCCTGAATTAAGCATTTGTCAGAACTAAAAACAAGATCACAGGACATATCCTTGCATAATCTATGAGCAGATATCATATTATACTTAAAACCAGGCACATGCAGAACAGAATGAAGCACAATACCATTCCCAATGCTCACATCTCCTATATGTTCTACTGTTACTTGCTTTCCATTTGCAATAGTAATTTTGTTTGGAATTTTAGTAAACTTTTGGAAATTATCAAATAAATCAAGGTTGGAGCAAAAATGATCAGTAGCACCACTGTCTACTATCCACTTAGTATTCATAGAGGTTATCAAGCAAGTACCTGAAGTGAGAGGAGTTTCATGTTCTTTTGTGCTATTAGCTGCCATATTTGCTGAAGCCATGCTCTGTTGATCTTTGTCTTTTCCCAATAAGTCAATAACCCTTTTGTAATCCTTAGCAGAAACATGAGTCACATTATCAGAATACCATAATTCCTCCTTTTAGATTCAGCCACAATAGCAATCTTCTTTTTTCTTGCCATTTTGTTTCTTGGTGGATATCCATGAATTTTAATACACCTCTCAATGAAATGCCCTGGGATTTTACAATGATCACAAAAATAGGAAGGAGCATTCCTTTTTCTGACCAGCTGCTTTGGTGTTTCTTGAATTTTTAAAAGAAATTCTTGAAAGCTGATTTGGTGCAGTATATTTATACCCATAACTTTGATCTTGTCTCCTGTTGTCAGCATAGAATACCATCCCAGATGAATTTTGCTGCTCAGAAACTCCTGTGACCCTCCTTTGTGTCTCTTTTACATGATTAGCTTATAAGCCATTGCAACAGTAGAGAGAGCCAACATCATCAAAATATTGGTCCTAACTTGATGAAATTTTGGATCCAACTTCATTAGAAACTGAAACAATTTGTACTCCTGCCTTTCTTGATGATATTCTTGGCTGATGTTATAGGTGCAATTGTCACATCTGCAAGCAAGAACCTTCTTGAGAGCATCAATATCATCCCAGTGAACTTTGATTTTTGCATAGAACTCTGCTATGGGCTCATTAGGACTCTAAACTAACTCATTGAGAGTTTGGTGCAAAGAAAAGAGCTGAGGTCCTGAACTCTCAGAATACCTCTCTTTCAAATCCTTCCAAATATCCTCTGCTGATTTGAAGTAAATGATACTTCTTTAGATTGTAGAATTGACAGATTTGAGGAGACTGGAAATAATAATGAGATCATTGCATTTCTTCCAAGCCTCAAACTTAGGATCATTTATGGGTGGTTTAGGAATAGTACCATCAAGGAASCCTAACTTATTCCTTGGTGAAAGAGACAACATCATTGCTATTCTCCATGCAGCATAATTGTTCCCATCAAAGATTTTAGAAGTCAAAGATGTAACTTGGTTTTCTGATGGGTGTATGTAATAGATGGAAGTAGGATCTTGATTAGGGGCCAAAAGGGTTTTGCTGTTCTTCTGCCATTTTTGTTGGTAATATGTTTAGGAAAGATGAACAAAAGAAGGATTGGATTTAGAAACCAAAGAAATAGAGAAGTATAATGTTTAGGAAGCAGTTTAGCACTCAGAAAGAGCAATTTAGAATGAAAAAGTATAAAGAAATGAAGAATGTAATCAAGGATCAACAAATCAGAAAGAAATGTGATAGAAAATTGTTACCCAACTCAAGGAACAAATCAACAAACACCTTGACTGCATGATTGATGCTTGAAACTCCATTATCAAAGTTTGGAACGCCATCAACAAACACCTTGACTGCATGCTTGATCTTTTTGCTCTGATACCATATTGAATTCGAAGGAAATGCAGTGAAATTATACTAATTTGTATAAGAGAAGAAGAATGTAGAAGAGAAAAGAAGAGAGAATCATATTGCATTATCATTGTGTAAAGTACAGAAGTGATCCAATACAATCGATGATACAATGACATATATATAAGCTTACAGTTATCAAAAGAACTAACTGCAAACTGTCTAACAACCTAGTGTAACTAACTCACTAGTTGTAATAGAAAGTGGCATGTCATCAGTGATCAAAGAATGAGAGGGGAGCAACTTTTGAACTAAGCTGAAGTGTTAACTCCAATAAACATCTACTCGATCTATGACTAGCTAGTCATGATTGAACCAATCATACATCTTTTGTGACTATATTCGATCGATATGAACTTATCGAAATGTAATTTCACTCCAACCAAACAATACGTACGTAAATGTAATTTTCTATGTATGTAGTTTCACTCCAATCAAGAATACAGATGAATGTATAAATGTGAACTAAGACATTTTTAGACTCTTATGAAAATCAGTTACATATCAATTAAAAAATTTATTTTCTTGAATCGTCTCAAAATATGGTTAGAAATTAAATGAGTTTACCTTAATGAATGGAAACTTTTAGATATAAATTTTTTTAAAAAAATATAAATATAAATATAAAAATGGGAAATTTCCAATGGTAAGTACGAAATTTCGCGGATTCTCAATGGTAGGCACAAGTTATTTTTAATCCCACTAATAAGCATGAAGTTGTGTTTCATTCTCAAATGTGAGCATAATGAGGAATTTTAAATATTCTGTTAAAAATTTAACCATGGTTTACACCCTTTCTTTAACCTCATCTCTTACTCACTCAAAATCACCATCTTCATCATACTCACTCGAACTCCATTATTTTTATGCAAAATGCATAAATTCAAGCTAGAAATGCAGAATTCTACTAATACAACAAGAATTTAAACCATAAGAGCACTAGCAATGGTGAACTAAAAAAAATTCCTCACTACTCTCTCTCCTACTTTCTCTCTCTTCTAACCCAATTTTTCCTCAACTTTACTTTTTCATCCACAACAATGATCGAAAAAACAATTTCCTCACTACTCACTCTCCTACTTTTTCCTATACCCCACCATATTTACCCATCCTCTTTTATTTTTTTTCCACTCCTATTTTTATATTAAACATATTTAAATTAATAATATTTAGTAATTAATTAATCAAGATTAATTAATAAAATTAAAAATCGTCTTAAATTATTAAATATTTTACTTATTTATGTTAGAATAATTGGAAATGAGAGGAAAAAGAAGATAATTAATTTTTTTTATTTTTCAAAGTGTGTCAAAATATAGCAAAATGGGTGTCTATTTGTACAGGAGGAAAAAATATGACCGTTGGTAATTTWATTTTATTTTTTTTAGTTTTTTATAACGCCAGAAATTCAGTTACAAAATATAATCGTTGGGGTTATATTGCAATTTTTTGATTGGCCCATTTGTTGCAGCATGTCGCGTGTCGAGCCTCGCGTGTCGAGCCTCGATTGGCTTGCCTGCTGCGCAGCTCAGGCTTCCAGTAGTTTTTTTGCTTTATACACGGTCAAAACGACGCATTTGGCTTTGTGTCAGTTCAACGACACACCAAAACACGTCTTTTTGGGACCAGTGGAGCAAAAAAAATTATTTTTTTCACCCTAGCTTTGTGGGCCCACATAGCACTATAACAACTTTATTTTCCTCTGTTGGGAGCATTTTCGTGGCTTCCTCTCATTTGAGGATCAATTAGATCACCATTGTGGTTTTCAATTCATGAATCTTGCTCACATTTTTGCTTTGAGGAAAAAATTTCTTCCCCAATAGTGAGTGCTCTAACATTGAGTTTCGAACTCTTGTTGAAGATTTTCGAGCTTAGGGCTTAACATTTTCGCATGACATTTCAATTTTCGAACCCTAATTGCAAATTTTTGAGGAAAAGTGCAGAATTCAAACAATATGGTTGTGGGCAATTGGATTTTCGAACTAAAAAGCATTGATTCGAGTACAATTTCCAAAAATTTCGAATTAAAATCGAAAATAAAGAGTGATTTATTTTTGGATACATTTGAGTGACGATTTGTGAGTGTATTTGATGATTTAGAGTGAAGTTGAGAGTTTGATTGAGTATAAGATTGAGGGAGAAAGGAAGGAATGTGGAGAGGAAAGGAGTGGGTTGATTGTTACAGAAGAACGATGAAGAAGAAAAGGAGTGGGCTGAAGAATATTTTTTTAATTTTATAATGTTTTTAAAGAAGAAATGGGAATGATTTTTGTAATTATAATTTTTAACTATGGTTAATATTTAACACTTAGCTAATGAGAAATAAGCAATTAAGGTTATTGTGGGAATGAGACAAAACACATGCTTATAATTGGATTAAAAAAAATTCATATTACCATAGAGATTCCAATAAAACTCATGCCTACCATTGAGAATTTCCCTATAAAATTGAAGGGGAGACATTTAAATTGGCTAACTAGTCACAGGAACATATATGTAATTTATCTCGTTTTTCCTTCTTTGTCGATCATCGTTATTAGGCTCACGACAAAGCTGAAGATGTTGTGGGAATCCTTGCGGCGCGGCAATTGCATATTGGTACGCACAAATTCATTGATATTATTATAGTGATTATATAGATTATATATAATATATATATATATATTAAATATTACTCATTATATAAATTACTATCATACTCTATATAATTACACTTATACTACTCTATTTCAGCGGTTCAAGAGAAGAACCCCTCAATGAACAACGTGACAAAAATTCTTGCGTGAATCTTCACATGAAGGTCCAAGATTTCTTGTATCCATAATTGTCATGCGAGTGGAATGTTTCTATGAGATTCGTATTTACTAGTGTATTGCATCTTTATATCATCAAATTCATTCATATAAATACATATCATATTATACTATCATATCTATCATGGATATTACATCGTCACTATCTACTATTAATAATCTTACTCTCCTCTCTACTAACGTCCATCTAAAACAAGGGCCAAAGATTGCTTCTCACAATCTTCTCATTTAAGGGTATTTAACCCTCACTGGAATCCTAAAGCCCCAATACCAATGTGAACTTAGTATATATATATATGATACTAAAAACCTATTAATATATATACTACTATATATATATATATATAATATATATATATATATTAAAAGAGTGTAAGGCGGTTTTCATAACATTAATTGAAAAACGACGAAATATGATAACTTTCATATGTTTTTGTGTTAACTTAACGATTCTGATATAACTTAATGATAAGATAACGATACTACATATAAATCTGATTAAGTTACCTCTCACAACACTATTAAAGTTATCGTACATTAGGTAGTTTTTTCATTAATTAAAAGTCACACAAAAAATGGTTAAAGTTACACAATAATATATTAAAGTTACTCTAATTAGTAATTATTTTTATTGTTCATTAATCTATGTAATTTGAAAATTTTTACTTTCATACCATGTGATGTGATCATTTGAGTGATTTAATTATAATTACATAGTAACGAGAAATAGAAAATAGTAATTTGATATAAAAGTAACTTGAAATAGTTTTAAAGTGACTTATAACAGATTTATGATAACTATTTTAGTGTAACTTTATCAATTCGTTTTTCAATAAATTAACGTGAGTCCGTTTTATTCTAAACTTTSTCATATGTCTAAATGGTTTCTTTTATTTCTACAATAGGTATATGTAGCATTTTTTTCGGTGGGATTAAGTCCGATTCCATGGGTTATAATGTCCGAGGTAATACTTATATTTATAAACTAAAGTTTATTTTTTTTATTTCTAGCAATAAGATTAATTTTATTTAATTTTTTCGCTCCAATTTAAATCTACTATTTGACTTGTTCTAAAAAAACATTCATTGACCTCAGTTTTCATATTATTTTATTATTTTTTGAATTTTAATCTCATATTTGACACATTTTTTTTATAAGAAAAAATAGTCATAAAATTATGTCAAGTACTATTTGGGTTAATTTGGAGCTATACATGATAACTAATTTAAGTAAATTGATAAAGATTTAATGTTATTTGTGACAGATTTTTCCGATTAATATTAAAGGATTAGCAGGCAGCTTCGCAACTCTGGTCAATTGGTTTTGTGCATGGTTAATCTCATATACGTTCCATTCTTTAATGGAATGGAGTCCATATGGTACGCAACATATATCTCTATTATATAAGGGAAGGGGGGAGGAAGATGGTGTCCCCCCTCTTAAAAGACTGAATTACCCTTAATGATATAAAAGTCTTAAATGCCCTTACTTAAAAATATGAAATCTCTTTATTTTTTGTAATTTATATTAATTAAGCAATATAAAAAAGGTATATAAATTAATAAAAACTTAAGTTACAACTTGACTAATTTATTCCCATAAATAAGAAAATGAAAAGTTTAATTTAATTAGTATGATATTAAATTCAAATAAAAATTTATTAATTACTTTTAATTACACTGACTATAATTATTCCCATGAATCCACTTATTATTAAAAATGATTTTGAAAAAAAATATTGAATTAAATAGCTAAAAAATTCTTATCGAATATATATTAATTCCTCATAAATATATTCTATAACTATTCGTAGTTAGGTGTAAGTAAGCAGTGTATAAACCACACCATATGATTAACTCTTTGTCTTAATATATAAAAAGAAAAATACATCAAAAATTTGAAATTATAATAACTCTTTGTACATAAGTTTTATTTTTTCATTGTAAATTAGTTTAATATAAATTTTTAAAATGACCGCACGCATCGGTGCTATAGTGCTAGTATGAAACTATTGAAACACAAACTCTTTGCAGTAGTTACTTCATTATTTAAAATCACCTTCATAACTTCTTATGGGTATTAAGAAAAAAAGTAGCGATAAAGATATTGTTAGTTGTAGAGTTAGCCTGTTAATGTAGCGATAGTTGACATTTGATCTCGTCACTCTGTCTAAAGTAGTGGTTTAAAGTATGAGTGTTTGATAAAGTAGTAGTGAAAACTTAATTTCATTAAAAATATTAACAATAGGTAAATAAATTGATTGGTAACGTACGTAACTATATACTCCTAGTTTTTAGATGTTCCATACTAATTAGTTTGGCACGATCGTTTAATGAGTTGCTTAAGTTAAATTAAAATAGTAAAAGTAAGTCAGGCAAAAAGATAGTAATGTCTGAATGAAAATATTTGGGAAAAATAATTCTAGTAAATAAATTGGGGAAATAATAATGGTTGAATTTAAAAAGGAGTAATTCATTATCATAGAGATAAATAAAAAGATAAAAAAAAAAAAAAAAAATTAATCTTAGTTTAGTTGTGGACATAATTGAAATTAAAACATTCAAAATGAAAAGGGAACAAAAAAAGGAAGAGATTATATCATTATAAACATTCACGGATATTATATTTTTAGCTTAAGCGGAAAAATGCAAAAATAAGTGAGACTCTAAAAAAATCTTATACACATCTAGATGTGTATAAGAGACAGAAATAATACAATAAAAAGTATTGTATAATTATAATGTAATAATTTTGAAACAACATAAATTATGTTGTAAGAAAATTGAGGAAAAAATTATTAGGTTTCCAACCAATTCCTCACCAAACACAAACACTAAATGAAAAGAAATTTAAAAAAATTGGAAAAAATTAGATAAAAAAGAACTAGGTTAAGCATTAAACGTTAATAATTGTAACGTTTCTCTAACTCTACTCAACTGCTACATCTATTACCATATAATTTACCCTAGATTTGTTAGTGTGGCGGGTAAAATAGGGATGAGTCTTAGTTTGGCAGGTGGTGGGGCGGGGATGGGGATGAAAACCATACTCGCMATGGGTGATGGGGCGGGGGTGGATTTTATGTCATCCTCGCCCCATCCCCACTTCCCCGCCCCATTCCCAACCACCCCACCTCATGCCTAATATAGAAATTATAAATAATATATAATGCTAACATTAAATATTATTGGGTTTTTCTATRTTATAWTATACCCCTCAAACTTTTCACTTTCTACAATATAACCCCAATACTTTTTACCTCCCCATTGTACCCACCAATTTTGAAACTCTTCCCTACTATAACCTTAATGATTAAATTTAACCAAACATGGTTAAGTAATTTTTTTTTTTTTTTTTTATTTTTTTTTTTTTTATAAAAATACAATTTTATAAAAAAAAGTAACTCCACCACCCACACCACCATTCCTCCCACCGCACCACCACCTAGCCAATCACACCACTCGTCACCCACCACCTGAGCAAACCACACCACCCAAATTTAACCACACCACGAACCACGAGCCAACCACCACACTACACCACGAACCACGAGCTAACCACCACACYACCCCCAATTCGCTAACCACCCCAAATATGACCCCCCCAAACCGCGAACCCCACCCCCAATTCGCAAACCACCCCCAATTCGAACCCCCGAATCGCAAACCACCCCCCAAATCGTAATTTGGATTTCGAATTTGTGAAATTAGGGTTTCAAACTATGAAATTAGGGTTCTAATTGTGAAATTATAGTTCGAAATTGATTTAAATTCGTAAGATAAGCTTCAAATTGGGATGTAAATGCACATTTTAGGGAAATCGAGTTGAAGGTGGGTGCGAATTGGTGGGGGTTGCGAGGCTGCGGTGGAGGTTTCGAGTGGCATGGATGGGTGCGGACTGGGGTTGCGAACAAGGTGGAGGTTGCGAGGCTGCAGCGGTGGTTTCGAAATGGCGTGGTGGGCGTAGGTTGTGGGTTGCTTGGGTGCGGTGGTGGGCGGCTAGCTGGATTGCTTGGGTGGTTGGTTTGGGTGGGTGATTGGGATGAGTTAAGTTTATTTGAAAAAAAAACTATGGTTAAGGTCAAATTTAAGTTTTGGTTATGATATGGTAGGATATTAGAATTGAGGGGTACAATAGAGAGGAAAAAAAACATTGCGGGAATATTGTAGAAAGTGAAAAGTTAGAGGGATATAATATAGAAAAACCCAATATTATTTTATACCCATAAAAATGAATAATTTGTAAGTCTTTTTAATTAATTTTTTATTTGGGTTATATTTTTTAGTATTTAAGACATTAAACAATACTCCCTCCGTATCAGTTTATCTGCAACAATGAATATTTTACTTCTCACATATATTGTCAATTGTTGCAGATAAACCGATACGGAGGGAGTACATAAGTAATTTTTGGCGAGTTTTAAGTGAGGATTTGGTGGGAATTTGTTGGAGGTGGATATCCAAGTGAGTGGTGGGGCGGGAATGATTTCATACATTCATTTAGTTGTGCGGAAATGGGGAAAGTTTTTGGACCCGCCATGGGAATGGGGATGTGCATTAGGGAGAAAAAATGAGGTGGAGATGGGGATGGGAAAGGGAACATCCGTCACGTCCCGCCCCGCCCCATTTACATGTCTAATCTACCCCAAACTCTACCATACGAACACTTCCATTTTTTAAAACTAGAGTTTTTACCTAGTAAAACTCTACACACTACTTCATAAGCTAAATTCAAACATATCCAATACAAAACTCAGGATTAATATTATTACAAATAAATTACACGTATCCTACAAATGCACGTTTAATTTGCTTTCATTCTAGTTGATTATGTTTCTTTTGGGTATACTTTCTATGAATTTGTAAGTTTGTAACTATCTTAAAAGCATGTTGGGACTACATATGTTTCATATTCTTTTGAAAGTTTCTTATTGTATAAATGGATTAGAGTGATATGACAAAAAAAATTGAAAATTAAGCAATAATTTCTTTGAAATTATGTATGTCTATAAAAAAAAAATTAAAATAAAAAAGCACATCACATACAAGTCTCGTTAGAAACTCACAATATCAATAATGAGTTTAAAATATTACATTATATATTTATGGTAATTTTCTTGTGTTGGTTAGGTACCTTCTTTGGCTTTGCAGTTGTTAATGCTTTGGGGTTCCTGTTCGTTATTACAATGGTGCCTGAAACGAAGGGGAAAACTCTTGAACAAATACAAGAAGCCATTAATGGTTAGTGAGATGGAATATATGTACGTATCATATGTTACGTTGAAACTGGTGGGTTACATTGGTTTTCATTAACAACATTTTTGGCGGAAGAATCGATGAAAGAGTTGATGACAAAGTACATTGTTGCTAGACAATCTACATATCAAGACACTCGATATAAAAGGGCAATGCGTGCGCAACAATTAGTAAAAATATTTAAAATACTTTGTAGTTMATTTTTYGGAGCCAAAATTGTAAATTTATTGTGTTTTGATAATCTACATCTCCATTTAGAGTTGGGCATGCATAGGTCGGGTTGGTTTGTGGGTAGCACGGGTACGAACCAAAATGCCACAACCCAGTAATATAAGCCCACCTAGAGTTCGACCCGACACATTGTTCTTGAGGTGGACTATGGGTGAGCCATAAACAAAATATTTGGGAAACAAAAACCCAACATAAGCCCACCACTTAGGCCCTGTCTGGCCCGTAGTTGGCCCGTGACAAGCCCCTAGGTGACCATTTTTCATGTCTTGCAAGATGCACATTTTTTCTTCACGTGGCTAAAGCATGACCATGGTGGATTCGTCTTATATTGGTCTACTACCCTATTTATCAATTATGAAATACTACTACTACCACACTTTTAAGACATGAAAGTAACGACTCGCTTTTACTGTTGCAAAAGTAACTAGCATGATGCATCACTGCATGACTATGATTCATTTAAAAAAGACTTCTCCTTCTGTCTCTTTCTCACTCTAAAATAACTTTCCTCTCTAATGCCCCATTACAGTAACCTCACGCGTGAGGCTCGTCGGAGGCGCGTGTGGTCCATCACCCACGTCAACCTACCGGCGAGCCTCCGATCTACTCTGGGCGGTGAATTTTCGAACGCCTATGAGTCATTTTCTTTCTTCCTCGTGGTAGTAGTTCACTTGGTTAGTTTCTCTATCCGGTTCCAATGGTGGTTGTCGTCGTTTGCTTGTCGCAGTTGTTGGAGGGTGCTTGGTGTTGCTTAGTGGTGCTATCCTCTTAGTGGTTTGTGTCATTGTTTGTGCTTCTTTCTTGGTCTTTCCCTTGGATCTAGTTTTTGTTTCCTTTTGGGGTTGGGGTTCTTCGGGTTTCCGAGGTTAAATTTCTCGRAGTCGGGGTTTTCGGCGCATGAGGCTTTGGGGTTGGGACACTTGGGGTCTTGGGGTTTCGGGGTTCTTGGGGTTTGGGGTTTTGGGGCTCTCGGGAATTGGGGTTGGGATTCTTGGGGCTTGGGATTTCAGGGTTATTAGGGCTTGTGGTTTGGGTTGGGGTCATGGGGTCTTGGGTCTTAGCGTTGGGGTTCTCTGAGTTTGGGATTTCGGGGTTGGGGTCTGTGTTCGGATCCAGCTTTTGCTCGAGCATGTCTTAGGGTTGGGGTCGTGGGTTATACTTGTTTGGGTTCTTTAAGAGGATAGCAGTTACAAGTTTTGGTTCGCCGCTCTCTAAAGGTAGGAAGTCGGATTTACGCCAGTGGTCTTTGTTCTTCATGATAGGCGTGTCGCGCACCTAACAAAAAGATCCTAACTTTTCCTCCTAACTACGTAATCGGGCAAGCAAGGGTCGAATCCCAAGAGACTAATTGGTTTAATRTAGTTGTATTGACTTCAATTAGAGCTAAGCAAGCAATCAAAATAAGAGGAGATTGATGTAAACTAAAAATAACTAAAGCAATTTCAATCTAATTGGAAATATCAATAATTAAAAGCAAATCTAGGTTTAAGAATTCYCACTAATATGAATTAACTCAACAAGCAATTCCCTTTTCCCTTGATCAAWTAATCAACAATTCATAGGATGGAAGCGCCCTAATAATACTAATGATTTTTTTCGATCAATCAAAGCTTCCTTAACAAAGCAATCCTACCTATTTTCATGGAATCAAGCATTTAAAGGACTTTAAGCATAGCATCCTAGAATCCTATCAAATTTCACCATCTACTTTCGTGATGGTTTCCTTTATCTCAAATTGGAGTTCAAAAACCAATTAAGAGTCAAAACACGCTCACTCTGCTGTTTCCCTACTCCGGGAACCAGCACACCCCACACTCAACTCTGAATGTGCACTCGACTCATACTCGTAAGTCCAACTTTGTGTTTGAACTCACAAACACTCACCAGGCGTTCAACCCCTCTGTTGAATGCCTTTACAATAACAACTTTCTCTCTTATGATTGACTTCTTAAAAAGCTAAGTAAGAGAATGTTTAAGCTCGACTAATGCTCTTGTGTGACTCAAAGTAATGATCTTGTGCTTTTGTGTTTCTCTCGAAAATATTAAGCTCTTTTAATCCGTGGAGAGAGTTATGGAATTTAGAAGCATAAATGATTATTTATATGTATATTGACCTAAACCCTAATTTCCATAAATCTATACTTGCCGATCAAGGCAAGATGAGATTTATGGAAAGTATTTATCTTGTTCGACTTTATCCTAAGGGAATAATCGAACAAGATATATACTCCAAGGTTTAAGGCAATATACGTATACTCATCTATATTTCCAGCTGCAAATATCCTTTTCAAAATATCCTTTTAAAAATATTTTAGAAAAACCCTTTTTCAAAACCGCAGCTAAAATTCCATTCAGGAACATAACTGGTTCCCCAGCTTGGTTCCTTAATTGAGTATGTTATGAATTCTGTTTCAAACTTTGTACCAGAATTCATATCATACTCACAACACTTAAAGCACTTAGACTATTACTATTAAATCACACTACAGAGCATGTTACATGAATTGCTAAATTTAACTTTGAGGAACAATTCTTCTAATCTTCATGTAATCTTCAAGACTTTGAATCTTCCTTTGAATRCTTWAATTTGAGCACAGCTTCTTTCTTCGAATGTCTTCGAAAAGGCTTCATACTTCAAGTCTTGAAAACATTCAATTACTGCACATGTAACAAGGTTAAAGTGCAATAAAAGATACATGACTGTTTTTCAGCATAACAGTTAACGAAACAGCTCGTACTGGTTCTGTACCAGTATATGATCTTTTCATGTAATCAACTGTCCCCTGTAACAAACAAGTTAGTTTCAATGTATTCACAATAAATATTAACTTGTCTGGGGAAACAAGTATCCTAAATCAGCTGGTTCCCAAAACCAACTATATTCTCAATTAAGCAACCTGTTTCCTGTATTGGTTTGTCATCATTCGAAACTTAAGGGACTCAACAGATAATAAAATCAACTCTAAATTGAAAGAAATGTAAATTAATCAAGGTTGGGAATTAGGAATTCAATTGCAAGTCAATCCATATTAGGGTTCATCCTAACTCTAGAATTTGGGGAAACTTCTCACACATAGATATTGAATARACAAAACTAAGATTGAAAGATAACATGATTAACACTAATAAAAGAGAATAGAGATGAGAAAACAATACTTGATTTGATGAAATTGTCAAAACAATGTTGAAAGTACCCAAATTGAGAGTTGTGTGCGCAAAACAAGGAGAGAGGAAGCTTCTTCTATCAACCAAACTAATATTGAAAAGTATGTAAAAGAATAGAATGAAAAACTCTATGTAACAACCTATTTAGATGCTAGGAATATGAATAGTTTTCTACATTAAAGAAGGGGCCGCAACCARGGTGTGGCAAGTGATTCTAGGCCGCAACTTGGTTGCGGAGTGGGCTGCCATGTACTCCAAAACTCATCAAAAATCAAGTGGCCGCAACCAGCTTGTGGCAAACTAGGTGATTTCCACAACCAGGTTGCGGGGGAGCTTCCTAAGCAATTCTTTTGAGCTTTTTCGCCAATATAAGCATCTTGAATCACCTGTTCTTTGATCAACATCTGATTAGCTCTACATGCATCTCCAATAATCCTAGCAAAAGCACCTAAAACCTACAAAAACAAAACAAAACAAACCCGAGAAGAGCAATAGCAAAATATAAAGTATAATAGCTCTAAAAAGGTTGAAACTATGGGAAAAGAAAGATGAAAACACACAAATTTAGCATAGAAATATGAGTATAAAATGGTGTTATCAAATTCCCCCACACTTAACMTTTGCTCGTCCTCGAGAAAAGAAAGCAAAACAAGAAAAAGTAAGCTAGAAAGCAATAAAACCTATACTCACTATTGTAGGAATCACGGTCACTTTTAGCRTAAATGACAAGCCATTTAAACCTCCTAATCGCTTAGGAGGACGAGTGTGCTCTCGTGAGGGTTTCCAAAGAAATTAACCCACAACTTTAAATCCAATCTGTTGAGTTCCCTAGTGTTTTGAGTGATTACAAACAGTTGCTAGAACAGGTACATTGGTCTGAATGCAGCTGGTCTGAACAGCTGAGATACYGTTCTTGTTCACTTGAAAGAAAGTGACATGTATACTAACAAGTTATATTGTGCAAATTGCTATATGTGTTTGGCATACAGGAATTCCAACTATTGAAGCAGAAAGTCCTTCGAAGAAGATTCGAGAAGATCAAGCTTATATTGAAGATCAAGGAAGCTTCGAGAAGTTGAAGAACATTGAAGATTAGTT